>JAXQQM020073563.1:0-98230 GCA_034641835.2 Pinus albicaulis | reverse complement strand
TAGTTTATGCTTAACTGATTTGGCTAGTGCTTGAATAGATATCTATATTATTGCATCTTGTTGTTTTTCGTTCTTTCTTGCGGGAAGCATTCAACTATTTGAAACGCTTGAATTTGGTACAGCGAGTGGTAGCGACGAGAAAGGAGCCATTTGGAAAACGTGAAATAAACGCATCCTATCTACTCTGGTTATGCAGTTTGAGTTAGGAAATGAGGTAGTGCGATCTTTCCACCATTGTTCTAGACTAGACACCTGTCTAGGGAAGCATAATTTATATGTAGATTACAATTCTAGCCCAACACAACTTTCGCCTCGATTTGCATGCATATGAAGAATAATTTAATAATTATGGAACACGAGTGTTTCTCCAAGTATATGAAATTGACTAAGCATCAAATCTTTTTACAATTTTCACTGTAGTTTGGGAGATACGAAGGGTTATTTAAGGCAGTTTTATGAAAAAAATGCAGTTTTTTCCAAAATTCTAGGATTATGCGGAAAATGCAAATTATGCACTAGATATTGATTTTTTCTAATTGGATAATGGTTGATGCAAATCTCCATTGATGGAAATTTTTTGTTCATATTTTTTGTAATGGATTGGCTTGTCTAGAGCCATATTTGTGTTGCAAATATTTATAAAATCCAAGCCATAGCTTTGTACCGGGAGGCGATTCTAATGTAAAATTATGATGTTGTAATCAATACTTGGATCACTCTCCTCAAGTTGTTGGAATATGATCTCTATTTCACACGATGTAGAATGTTGAGCAGAAATTCAATACAAAAATATTGTGCCAGGTTCTATGATTACTTTTTGTGTTTAATTATATCTCTGTGATTTTTTTTTTTGGAGGCACGAGCTGGTTGGTTGGGCCCGCCAATCCATCTCGTTGTCCTCCTCCTTATGCATTCATTTAGCTATGTTTCAAATTTGTTGATTGATCTTTGATATAATACTATTTAGTGTGATAATCTTCGGTGTGTTCTCAGATCTAGGGGATTTTTGCATGTTATGAGATATAAATACTACGTACATTATTTTTATTAATTAAATCCTTAATTTTATATGGATATGGTCATATAACCATCACAAAATATGATAAATCATAGTTGAAAATGTTGTGCATCAACTACTATGTTTTCTTGAATTTACAGTCTTAATCCACAATGTTTTATTTAATATTAATACAAAAGGTGTTGAATCTATCCTGGTTTGAGGCCCTCCATTAATTTGTAATACAAATTTCTTTAAATTGATGATGATCTTGAGAATGTTTTAACGTTGTTCTTGGGTTTGTTGATGCTAAAACATATTTTGCAATCATTCCAAAATTATTTTTATTTGCACTACTTATATAATGCTTTACTTGCAAGGTAGTATAGCATTACCCCAAATATTATATGTACCAGGCAAATCATATTCAAAAAGATCCAAAGTTTAAGTGTGTATTTGAATTTCTATGAGAATATTAGGTATATCCATAGTTGCACTTCTAGAAATCAATTATTTATACTTTGATGTATCGTTTGCTTGGATCAATATTTACTTTTGTATATTGCCTCATTCTCTATGATCAATAATGACTTGTATACATATCTTAAACACTTTTGAACACATGTATTGGTTGGACTTTCCAGGGCTTTACATTAAAATTACAATGATCTATTCCTGAAGTAAAGTGTGGTTGGTTTATGAAATTTTATTCTATTATTTTCATCATAGTTACATAAAAACTAAGATATGCACCAATCACAAGGAATTGAGATTAAGATTGCTTTTGAAAAGAATCATCCAATTACTAATCTGCAACCCTTTTTGAACGAGATAATTGTTTATGCCTGTCGAGTTACAAAATTCATAACAATGATGATTTAATGTATTTTGATAAGAATTGAATTAATAAGGGTTCGAGCTGAAGAGGAAAATACTAATCATGTAGCCTTTCTTACACTTTATAGGTCATGTTTTTTGGAAACTATTAATTTTTAGAATTTATCATTTTTAGAATTTATAATTGATTGAGTGAGTTCAATTGGTTGTATGAAAAATTAACTAGATATGAGCAAAGCCATTTTCACATGATTAAAGAGTAGCACATCTACATTGGATTGACTTGTGTTTATTATTAATTGAACCAACATCACTGCGATACTGGGGTCTATATTAGTTTTAACTTTTTCTTTTAATTGAGTCAACATGTAAATGTTAAATGTTTACAAACATTTACATCACTACAATATCACCCCATACTAGGCTGAATTTTTATTTTTATTTTCTATATATTCTTCTGTACATTTACGAAATGTTGGCATACTTACTTACATTACACCTACAAATCCGCCCTATTGGGCCGAATTTTAATTTTTTCTCCTATATATTCTTCTCGACATTTACAAAATTTTGGCATACTTACCTACACACCTGCCCTATAGTGGGTTATAAAATATCTTTTGATACAATAAATTCAAATAATAATGATTCATATTTCTAATCATACTATTTTAAAATATATAATTATTAAACCTATAAAAACTTAATAAATTTAATTAATAAAAATATAATTAGAAACAAACATATTTTTACAAATAAAAATGTAAAGTACAAATAATAATTATAAACTAATATTCATTTTTTCCAAATAATTTTTAAGTTTAATTAATAAACACATAAAAACTTGATATATATAATAAATCCCACAATCACACACATCACATTAAAAAATAAATTAAAGAATAAGAAAACACATTAAAAATAATTGTGAATCACATATATGTGTGTATATATACATTATCAAAATTTTAATAAAATTTAAAATTTAAAATAGTTCAATTATGTGATATGAAATTTATGTAAATATAAATAATATTATTAAAAATCAACATAGATTCATCTTAATTCTTGGACTACCAAGTGTCAATAGAAACATCTTAAATTTGGATTTATTAACTGCGTAGAGGAATCATCTCTAGAGGTGTAAATATTTCATTTATTTTTACACTAAAAATAAATAAAATTACATATTGATATTTGACATACATACATACATACATACATACATACATACATATATAATTGTTAATAAAAAAATTAATTATTATATTATTAAGATCAACCTAAATTCATTTTAACCCCAGATCTATTAAGCAACAATATGGATCGGTTTCTAAACATAAACATCTAATTTGTTGCAAATTTTAACCTCTTTTTTGCATGACATTTGATCTTGATACATCGAGAGTTAAGAAAGATCTAGATTGGTTTAATTTTAAATCTAAGAAATTAAAATAAACATATCTCTAAACTAAATTGTAAAACACCTCTTAACACAACCACTTTTACACAACAAATTAAAACCAAACTCTTCTTTAAAATAATAATAATAATAATAATTCCAAAGTAATTAAAATTTACATCTCATTGCATTATATATATTATATGTTTTTATTTTTTATATTACTAGATAAAGGTTTAGATATTGATACCTTTCATTTCTAAATATGTATTTACCTTTTCACATTTACATAATACAATTATAAAATTACCATATAAATTAACAAATAACATCATGATAAAATAAACAAGTGCTACATAGTAGATATTACTTATCATTTTGTTTAAATATAACTAAATTAAAGTAAATATATTGAATTCAAGTTAGTGTTAAGGTTTAGAATCTAGTCAATTTAGGTTTTACAGATTGATAAACTGAGGTATTTTGTTAATTGTAATTATGCATTGTGGCAGTGGAAAATCCAATCCTAACCAATGACAATAATAATGTTTATTGTAGTGACAATGATTTTGTTGAGAAGGTGGTCTAGAATGTTTTACATTTTTTTGTGTAAAGTATATATAGATATATTCTAAAGGGTAGTTGTTCTTGCTAGATATAAAATCCAATCCTAACCAATGACAATAATAATGTTTATTGTAGTGGCAATGTTTTTGTTGAGAAGGTGGTCTAGAATGTTTTACATTTTTTGTGTAAAGTATATATAGATATATTCTAAAGGGTAGTTGTTCTTGCTAGATATATTTGTGAAAGATAGGTGGGATATATTCATTAAAGAAATATATAAACATTAAAAATGGAGTTACTTTATTTACTTAGCTATTTGTTGTTTAAAATTCATTTAATTTTGATACACTTAAACTAAATTTTGCAATAAACAATAAATACCTAGGTAATATAAATAATAGGTCTTTATTTTTAAAATAATTATATAATAATTATGTAACTATATTAATTTTTTAAAATTTCTAACTATTTTCAATAAATATTAAATATAATTTTATGGTTTGAATCAATTTTCACTTAATTATTAATGGGCTTATGCTATTGTATTTGTTTATGAATAAAGTTATTTAATTTGAATAAAAAAAAAATAAACGTATTAACCAACAACATTAATTAATTTTAAACATGTTAATTAGTAACATTTATTATAAAAGTAATTTAAATATTATGAAATAAGTTACATTTTAATTAATTAATAACTTCTCGTAAGTGTATTTATTTACACCTTGTTTCTCTCCATTTTTTATGAAAATACTTGCTTAAATTATGTTGGGTAGTAATTAATTGTAAATATGTTATTTACAAGAATATGAGCTATTGTCAAGGATTTTAGTTTTTGGTGGTTTCCTATGAAGCTTAACAATGAAAATTTTAAAATTATCTAACAATCATGGCATAAATATTGCAACTACATGCACAAATTATGGCAAAAAAATCTAAGGTGGTTATCGAGATGGAATTGTGTTGTGTAAAGGTTGCAATAACAATCATTACAGAATAAGAACTAAACCAATCATATTGCAGATAAATAATTTTAAATATTAATACAAATTAATAAAATTAAATCCATAATCTTTTTCTTAAGCTTGGTGGGACTACATCTTCATCATGTCCAATATGTCACCCCGATCAAGGTGGGGAATTGAACCAGTGACTTCACATCAAGGACTGCCTTAACAACGCACCTGATCACATCTATATAAGACCCTCGAGGACCATAATTTTAAACCATGTAGAAGCTACAAAAAAAGTTTGGTAAAAAACAAAGGGATACCTAGTCAAAGGCAAAATCGAATGTGTAATATGATGCATGTGGTAGGTATTCTAGATTTGAATGAAATGAAACTGTTGATCAGTAGTTGTCATTGATGTCAACCCAAGTAGCACCAGGGGCTATCTCGATATTTCATGGGAATTTTGACTTGACAACTTATTCTATTCTGAGTCAAGGATAGTTTGGATGGTTTCTACTTGTCAAGAAATTTATGTTGATATATGGCATGCCACGTAATTCTTCACGGTTTGAGATATATTCGTGTTTGAAGTTAGTAACCCCAGTTAGTGGGCTAAAACCCCATGGGGTTGTGACATGACACTAATCATTGGTTGTGGTCATAGAATAGTCGATAATTTAAAAAAAATTAAACACCTAAAATACCTCTAACGCTCACTTGTTTAAGACCCTCTCAAAATAAGAATTTATATAAATTGTGAACCCCATATCCTCCTGATGTAAGGATTTCACTACTTAAAATAGGTCATCATGGAATTATCGCTATAAAAAAAAATCTGCAAAGCTTCATATGCTGAAAAAAAAACCCATTTGAGCCAAAATCCCAATGAAGCGCGTGACCAAATTTAAGATATTGTTTTTCTATATTTTCAGAGATATGATCTGAGGAAGTTAGGGCTTTTGGAGGCTCCCTAATTTCATGTCAAACAAGTTACCGTGGGAAAATCATCTTAACTTTCACTCTGAGCATTGGATTCAAATTTTGTAAAAAGTGATAGAAAAAGGACAGAATATAATTTCTTGGATATCGTTTTCAAGACTGAAGGTTGAAACAGTGACACGTGGCACTTCGTACAAGTTCGCTCTACTGAAGCAGTCTATAATCAAGTCATCGTAGGAGATTGGGCATAACTATTTCTTGAAGAATCAAATATTACCAAACTCTCAGGGTTGGAAAGAGGACTCAGAGGGCTACCACAGGGCACAATTTTAGACCTTGGAGATCTAAAATTACATAGATACAAAAGACTCAATATCGAGCCTCTAGAAGGAAAGAAAAAATATGCATTCAAGGATCACTGCAGTAAGGAAAACACATCGACAATCAAGGGTAAGTATGCTACAACAAGGTATTTATGGTTAGTGTTTGAATTTTAATTTGAATGTCATCTCTGCCATGTGTTTTTGCAGGACATTGTAAGTATTTTTTATGTATGTTTGATTGGGTTTTGTTCATAAATGTTGAACGTATTTACATTTGAATTTTGAATATTTCTCTGATATATGGTTTGCAGGACAATGTAAGTATTTTGTTTGTATATTCGTTTGGGCCTTGTTCATTAATTCATGTGTAGGAAGGAGGACACAATAGGACAACTCAGACACATACTATAATGACAATGAAACGCCAAAGTACCATTACTTGAATCAAGCACAACAATACCTCAGTAGTTGTTAGTGTTCAAAGAAGTAGTGTCAAGTCAAGTATCAGGTTGTGTCAAAAGTCAGTATTGTAAAAATCATCATTGTAAAATTGTAAAAGAGTCATTATTATAAAATATTCAGTCTACCTAGAGTTGGAGAGGCGTTGTTGGGAGGTATAAGTGTCATTTTTAGATATGTTATGGTTGGGTTGCAAGTCATAGTGTGATTGGGTGATTGGTCTAGTTCAAGAAAATCATTGTGAATCATATTGTATCATGGATAATTGTCCTTGGTACGGGAGTCCACACTCTTTTCTTATTTCTGATCATTATAGGGTGGAAAGGAGGTTCTAGGTTGGTGCATGAAGTCACCTACAGGTTGGAGCTTGTGAACACTTCAGGGTGGTAGGTCGATCTAGGATGTCGGAGCATCCATTCAGTTGACTACTGAAGAAACTAGGGCATTGGGGCATCCTTCCAGTGGGAGATGGAGAAGAATTATTTTCTAGAATTCTAGGAATTTGTACCTTTCATTTCAGTTGGGGCCGAGGATTAATGAATTTATTAGAAAAGTGTTCGGTGGTTTTTGACCTAGAGGAGGTTTTCCACCTAAAATTTGTGTGCCTATTATGTTCTATTGTTTGATGTTGTTTCTAGATATAAATCAAGAATAATTGAATGTTAAATAATGCTCTGAAAATATTTAAAAGTGCTAATTGATAAGAAATATTGATTCACCGCCCCCCCTCAGTATTTCCAACAATTGGAATCAGAGCTTGGTTCCTTCAATAGAAGTCTAAAAATTGGAAGGAGATAATGGAGTATACTACGAATAAATTTCCTCTATTCAGTGGAAATAACTACGTACTTTGTAGTGGAAGAATGCAGGTTCATTTGCTGGCACAAGGATACAAAGTATGGGAAATCGTTGAAAAAGGATTTACAGCAACCCAGGATGAACAAGGTAAGAAAAATATGGTATATCATGTGAAGGCTAAAGATATCATTATCAGTGGGCTTATCGAATCTATCTATATTAAGGTACTGAGTTGAAAAACTTCTAAAGAAGTATGGGTCAAGCTTGAGAATATATATGCAGGTGACTCAAATGTGAAAGAAGAAAAGCTTCAAATTTACAAGGAAAAATTTGAGCAACTCAAAATGAAGGAAGATGAAAATACTGATGCATAATTACAACGTGTTGATGAAATAAAAAATGCATTATAAGGTTTTGGAGAACCTGTCAACATCAAAATTTTTGTCTGAAAGATCCTTAGAACCTTGCCGACAAGATTCAACCCAAACGTATTTGTCTTGGAATATAGTTCAAATCTAACCAATCTTAGCAAATATGAATTGCATGGAGTGCTTACAGCATATGAAATGAGGGTTGAAGAAGAGGATGACACATCTCACCTAGAAACACCATTAGTTGCATCTAAGAAGAATAGTAAGGACAAGCATAATCCAGAAGTGAAAACTTGTAGTTGTGAGGAAGAAGATGAAGAAGAATTTTCAGATAAAGAATTTGCCTACTTCACGTAAAAAAAGAGAAAAGGTATGGGGAAATTCAAAGGTAAATTTCCATTGATATGTTTCGATTGTAGTGAGGTTGGGAATTTTGCAGCTAAGTGTCCTCACAAAAATGAGGTTGTTACGAAAGGAAAGAAAGGTTTGAGAAAGTTCAACAAGAAAGGCAAGAAGAAATGGTTTAAGAAGAGTTTCTTCTCCAAGGAAGATAGCTCTTCATCTGATGAAGACAATGATAACGAAGAAGAAATAAATGGAAGAGTAATTTTTATGGCCAAACATAATAAGCAAGATGCATCTGACAAAGAAGGAGACGAAGAAGAAGAGATGAATGAGGTTGAATTTCAAAACGAAGTGATCAGGGTTATCAAAGAGCTCAAGGTTGATAAGAAGAATTTCAACACTCTTGAAGACGAATTAAAGATATAAAGGGAAAATTTCCTAAATCTAAAAATCAAGGTTGAAGAATTCAAACGAGTTGAAGAATTTACTCAGGGAAAAATTAAAGGAAAGCAACAAGGAAAGAGAAGCATTGGAAGCTGAAATAGTTTCTCTACAAAAGCAAGTAAAACATGGAAAAACTCTTCAAAACTATTATCACTCCAATAATTCTCAAGGGTTGTTTATATTTTGGTTTAAAGAATATTAGAGGTAACCAAAACCTACTTTTAAGCATTAGGATCTAGCCTTCCTAATGCTCGAGGAGGGCTGAGAACTCTCTCTATATGATTTATCTTTGTTAATTTTAGTTGATTTTAGGCTAGTTATATAGGATTACTTGAGATTTTGATTTTAGATTTGGTTTGGTTTGGTGTTGGAATCACTAGCTCAAATGGATAGATGTAGGTCTATATTCCATTAGGCTAATGGAGTCAAAGTGTCAAGTAGCAGGATAGAATCAAGGTCAAAAGTAAATGTTCATAGGGCAAGATATTTGGGTAAATTCAGATCTTCAGGATGGATGGTGAAATGGTTTTGATTGAGATGAGAGAGCAATTAAGGATTCTCAGATCCGAATAATGAGTAAAAAGAAAGAGGTCAATCGAATTATAAATAGTTCAAGACAGAGTGTAATTAAACATATTTTGTAATGAAATTCCTGTTATATCACTTAGATTAAGCAAGCATATAAGCATGTGAAAAACATAAGAAATTGACAAAGAACAAGTGAAAATACTTCACTAAAGTGACTCAACACATGAATCCTATAATATGATGCTTTATTGCTCAATCCAGTCTGCTGATTTGAAAATGGTACAAATAACCCTCATGTTTTAGCTCAGTACAACTATAGAAATGTTTAGAAATTCATCCACACTCAATACTTCAAAATGTGAAGTATTTATACAAAAAATCTAACAAAATATCCTAAAACAAACTTAGGAATTATTCATGGAAAAATAAATATCTTCATGCAGGAAGATAGAGACAGTTATCTAACTAATGTAAGTTGTCCTTGCTTTTACTAAACTTTTTGTTTGTTGTCTTTGATTTGTTGCTGATTTATATCTTTGTTGTTTTTTCAACAAAGGTTGTTTGTTAGGCAGTGGAGTGTCCCTTATGCTGGAGATATTTCACTCTAATTTGTCATCTCCAATTTGACTTTAACTCTGACTTTCACCTGATACACTTTAACTTGGATACTCTTTAATTGCCTTTCTTTTCACTTGAAACTGTCATTCTTGTTTTTAACCTTTTGATTGCTCTTTTTACCGTTTTACGTTCACAGTAAATCAATCAAATTTTCCCAGTCTTATGTATTCGGTAATTTGATCTTCACCATCCTTCTGAATATTTCATCTTCCTCTGTATATTTTGAAAATGTAGGCTTGTTGACAAATAGGTTTTTTACCTCATGTTGCAAGTAAAAAAGATTTTCAAAATTCTTGTAGGGAACTTTCCCTGTTGGAATTCCTTGTGAAGAAGGAAGGTTAGCTTGATCCTTGGCCACTTATCTCATTTTATTATCATAATCCTCTTGTTTCATCAATTTGTCATGAATAACCAGAGGATTTGGAAGACCTTTCTATCTTAGAATGTCAAACTTCATCATAAATCTAGTTATGCCAAGCTGCATGTTTTGGCATTTTACTTCTAGTTGTATCATCAAGTTCCTCTTAGGAATCACCTTCCTAACTTCTAGGATGGTTTCTGTTCTATCACAAATTCCAATTTCTTCTAGTTCTTGCTTATTCTTGGAATTAAGGAATTTGATGATTCATTAGCCTCTTCAGGTTTCTTGCCAAGTTCTTCTTTGATTTTTTGGATGTCTTCTCCTACTGCTTTGACGAGATATTTTTGTCTATAAGTAACCTAGATTGATAGCCAAATATCATTGACAGATTCAATGATATTTGTCCATAGCTGCTGCTTGGCTTGTGCCATCGGTTCTTTCAGTGTTAGATCTTTCTCTAATTTTTTCAATTTCTCTATTAATCTGTTTGTTTTCTATTATTCATTCTTGTGCATAATCTAAGCAAGTTGCTTTTCATCCTCCAAACTTTTCAAATGTTCTTTAAGTCTATTGATTTCATTTATCTAAATAGACATGTCCTGCATTTCTTTAACTAACTTACTTGCTTCATCAGCTGGCCATGCTATTGATGTAGATGACTCTGTTGCTGAAGTATTTGTTGAGGTGACAGGAAGTGTTGTAGCCATTGGGACTGTAGGGGCCAATGATTCTGCTAATGTGGAAGGGACAACAGTAGTGAGTACAGGAATTATAGTGACAGGAACTTCTTCTGAATTGGATTTTTTCTCCTGGACCAACTTGTCCATTTCATTCTCCATTTCTTTTATTTAGGCAGTTAATTGAAGAATGAGATTCATCGTCTCATATTTTTGGTTTGCAACCTGTAACACTTCCTTTGCTTGAGGATGTTTAGTAGGAGGCAGTTTTAGTTTCTTCTTTAATATAACAATGTATGCATTTTTATTTTTTATCAGTTCATCTACAAATTTTACATTATTAGGATCATATCCTACTTCAATAACCAAATCTTCCACTGATTTGATTATGTTATCCTTAGCCTGTGAGGATGCCTTTTCTAATCTGAGTTGATCTCTGATGTTTCCAAGAGTGTTTTGCAGCTTCTATACATTCATGGCTTTATTTGTCATTGTTGAATACAACATTTTACTAGCTTGTTTGTGAAATTCTATATGGTTAATTGGATGAAGATCTTATTCTTGAACTTCATATGATGTTTTTGTATAATCAGCTGATTATTTGGGATGTTTGACTTTTGGTTGTAGGAAGGTCATTTGAATCTTCCTATTCTTGTATTCAAAAGCATAAAGTAATCTGCTTTGGTCACTAGGTGACTGTTTCCAATACTGTGTGTATGTATCAGCCTTCAAGGCCTCATTTTTTATCTTGATCTCTTTATATTTCTGCATAATGTCCATCTCCTTCTCTGCTGGTTTGTGGGATGAGGATACTTCAACACTGTGTTGTTTCTGAATCATTTGAGTGTTTGAAGTTGAAGGTTGGTGTGTTTTTTCAGCAACTGCAGGAGGTGCATTATCCTTCACCACTATCTCTGTGTCAATTGCCTCAATTGTTTCCACTTCCTCATTTACATGATTTAATTTTGGCTTCTTCCTATACATCAATTAAAATTTAGTTTCAGTGGTAGTCTCTGTAGTGTATGATCCTTCTCCTCTAATTCTTTTTGAGTTCTTATCAGGCTTGGGCTAGATTTTGCAAGATTTTACTAGTATCACCTTGCTTCTCCGCCTCTGTCAAAGTGTTCTCTAACCATTCAGACTGATTGGAGTGTTTCTCAATATTTGGTTTCTTCTAATGTACATAAGGATTTAATTTACATTTAACTCTCAATTTTCTTATTACTCCTGGAGGATCATAATGCCACTGAAAGCTCTGACTGAACTTAAACTCCTGCAAATACTTTTCTGCCTGTGGACCTACATCTCTACTGTTACAAATAAAAGGGCCAACCTGATTCTTAATATTAAATTGTGTCTTCCTTTTGGCTGCCAAGAAATTGATTCCATCAGAATTAAGGATCTGCCTAATATACTCAAGGGCAAATAACCTCATTGGGAGGTATTTGGGCAGCTTATATGGAAGAAGATTATATCCATATACCCTAATCTTTGTATGATTTTGATACAAGTACCAATCTCCTGTCCTACTATGCTCTGAAAATTGCAGGACCTTTTTAATTTCCTCATTGATTCTTGGTTGAGTGTTTTTGTTCAATATATTGACCATTGGATGAATGAAAGAATCAATGAATTTTGTATATGTGGACTGTGTGGAGTCTTTTCTAATTAATGGAGTCCAAAATATAGCTAACTACAAGTTACCTTCAACATCAAGCTTTTGAAGGTTGATGGAAAATTTCTTAGACTGAAAGTACAGAAACATGTGGAATAAATCTGAGGAATACTTGAACACACCTTCTTCAAGCATTTTGACCAACTGTTCATGAATATTATGAGGAGTACTATGCAAAATTGAAAATGGTAGTAGGAGGCTAACCAAGTGTGAAAGTAGATATGAAACCCAAGATTGAAGCATCAACATGATCATTAGTAAAATAACCCAAAATGCAGGACAACATTGTGATGATGTGTTTGGTTCTCTCAGAAAATATTGCAGATGGGTAAGGAGGATTTGTCTTGGGATTTTCTACTGATGAAGGCATGAAAGTTTGGAATATCTAGAATCTCTTGGGGAAGTCCAGATTCAGATATAAATGGGTAAGGTTTTCAATGGATAAAGGGGTTTCATCAGGTCTAGGTTGGATCTGCAGCATTTGGTTGATTGTCTCAGCTGTAATAGTGAAAATAATTTCTTTTCTAGGGGTAATTAGGGCTCTCTCGTTATGGAAATAGAAATATTGACAGAGTCTAATCACTTCTAGGCAATGGAAATTCTGTGGGACTACATACTTTGGCAAATTATATTCCCAAATGAAAACCTCATCTGCTTGATCAATGGATTTGTCATGGCTCCAGTAGTGGAGCTCGAGAAGATTAAACTCAGTGACTGTGTCATTAATTTTAAAGTCTCTATCCGCTAAAGGAGTGTGTTCCACATCTACAATTGGAGGTTGCAAGGGATTTATAATTACAATGCTTTTGGAAGCCATTGTTTTGTTAATTTTACTCAATTGATTAATCTTTTGACTCAAGAAATAGATTCAGGCCTTTAGGAGCACCTCAGAAAGATAATTACAATTTGCAGACTGATTTAGGATGAAAGAGGGGCTTATCTTCTGGTATACAATGGTTCAATTGATCCAATATTCAATCTTTGTGATTAAAACGGTATCAGGTTTTGGGAATTCTTGTGAAATGATAAGTAGGGTCTGCAGAAAAAACTTAGGAAGCAACAGGGCTTTCTTCAAGTATGAAAAGGCTCCTAAATGATTCAATTACTTATTACTTTCTCTTTAGATTAAGTACAAGTCTTTGCTTTGAATAATACCTGGATAAAATGAATATTTTTAAGTTTGTAGAGGGTTTCTGAGGTAACAGAGGTTATCTGAGGTTTTAGGGGTCTTTATACTGCTTCAAATCAAGTTCTGCACTAACTGTATGAGAAAATGGTGTTGATTTCTGGTAAAAATGGCTTGAAATAAGGTCGACATCAATTATTTATGTATGTAATGGCTCTGTATGCAGAAATTGTAATAGAAATAATGGTAAAATACACAAAAGGGCGATCTTATGTGAGTTTTTTAACCAACAATGATTAACATTGAATGTGCGAGATTAATTCAAATGGTAGTGGTTTTCACAATGGGCCATAATACAACTGAATGTTTTTCACATGGGCTAAAGCAGTCGGGTGGTATAATTCTTGAGGATGCAATGAAATCAAATCGTGACACGTTGTAGGGAGTGAGACTCTGAAAACCACGCATTTCGCAAGGTCCCGGGTTTGTTAAATATCAAGCTATCGGATATGTGAAAAGGCTCATCGGTCATCGGATCTGATCGGTATAGATCTGACAGTTGGGAGAATGCGATGGATCTATCGGGAATTAGATATGTGGGACCTGGGTTTAAAGTCAATGCAGGTTATGTGTAATATATGCATTGGTTTGATATTATAAGAGGTCGAGGTTTATAATAGGCGGGGAAATAATAAGTGGGCCCAAAATAAATCAAACATGGAAGAATTAAACTATAGTTTATAAATAAAATAAGGGGTTTGGGGATAATATATATGTGGGAATTAATTTTAAATACTGAAAAAATGTATATAATGGGAATTAATAAATAAAGTTAGTTAAATGATTAAAATGGATGAGGGGGGTTAAATATACTAAGTTTAACGTAAAAATTGATATCGAGAAGGAACTTCTTCAATGTGGGACCCACTATATCACTTTTTTAAAGAAATACTTAGGATAAAGGTATTTTTGGGTATTTTTGAATAAAAATGGAAGTTGATAAATGGTTTTTTACTTTTCCAAAGGAAATTTTGCATTGTAACTTAGGAAAATGGGTTCTATAAGGGGAAAAAGAGTGAAGTAGGGGAAAAGGGCTAAAATGGATGGAAAAGGGTATTTTCCAAAGGGAGTGGTTTTGAAGGGAAATTAATAAATATGAAATGATCAATTTCTATTATCCATACCTTATGAAAACTGCTTCTGCCTACCCATCAGCTATCCTAACATTTTTTCTTCATTTCTTTGGGTGCATTTGAGCTTGCAGACCCTTATTCATTTTTCTTTTAACAACAAACTCTCTAATTCTAACCTTATTACTTCCAAGAGCTCAGATTAAACTGTTGATCTCCTTATTATTTTCTACCTAACTACTGATCTGCCAAGATTAAACATTTTGGCTAGATCTTTATTCTTTATTTATCAGCATGAAAGGTCAAGATTAAACATTTTGACCTTCACGGAGTGTGGCATTTTTTGACAAGCTACACACAATCTTATTTTGAAAAGTAAAGTAAAAAGTAGTGGCATTTGAATTTGCATCACTTTCATGATTAATTTTATCTCTTTTTTTGTTAGGGGTTCATTTTTTACATTCTTTTTGATCTTTTTTCTTTCGATCCTTTGATTTTTCTTTTAGGAATTTTACCCTCTTTACATTTTTTATTTTTCATATGGGAAAACAATTTGTAGAAAGCAAAGTATGTACATATTACAAAACTAATAAAATATTATTTAAAATTATGAATCCTATTATTATAGGACCCTAACATTGGCTCCACATGGGGATGGAATTTCTTGATGAAATGTCAAGAACTTTAAGATCAGTAGCCTTGAAATTTGACTGTGATGGCCTTGAAACTATTTTCTGAGCTCTGCATTATTCATACTTATGATATTTTATCTTTCAAAGCTTAGGGCCTTCTCTCCAGGCTTCAAATTTGCAAGAAAAACATCCAATCCAATCTAAACTCTGTGATGTTATATACTGATATGAGAAAAGTAAACAAAATAGACTACTATTGTTGCAGGAATAGTGATAGCCGGCCATTCTACCATTGATGAGTCCACCTAGCGGAATCCAGTCCATCCAAATCCTTCAAAAAGAATGCATTGTTACCTCTATAACCATAAATAACATAAGGACATTTCCATAGGAAATCAAATTTACCATTTTTACCTTTCTCTTCTCTCCTGGAATCCCACTTAAGAACTTTGTCACCTATACGAAAATCATCTTTCCTTAGTCTTCTTGTGAAATATCGTTTTAATCTTATCTTGGACAACTTTTGACTTGAGATAGACTTCTTCCCTGGTTTGCTGCAAGTGCATGGTCTGATTTATCCTTCTCTGTATATCATTGGTTTCTACCTGCAGTTCTTGGATCATCTTCATCACTAGCACTCCTAAAGAGGATGGAAAAACAACATCCATCCCATATACAAGCTGATAATGGGATGTACCAATAGAATTCTTTGTGGTGAGTCTATCTACCCATAAGGCATTAACTAACATTTTGTTCCAGGTCTTCTTATTGTCTTCTAGCAGTTTCTTGATGATATTTACAAGGCTTTTATTGGAGGATTCAACAAGGCCATTAACTTGAGGGTAATAGGCAGTCGAATGGAAAAGGGTAATGTGGTATTTTTTACAGAAGTCAATAATTTTATTAGACTTGAAAGCAACTGCATTATCAGTAATGATATTTTAGGGACATCCAAATCTAGACATTATATTGTTTTCCAGGAATGATATTATGACAGAACTAGTGGCTTGCCTAGAAGGAATGGCTTCTATCCACTTGGTGAAATAGTTTGTGGCTGTAAAAATCCATTTGTGTTGGGCTGATGAGGGTGGGTGGATTTCACCAACGAAGTCTAAACCCCATTGCTGAAATGGAATTTCTGTGGAGATGGGTTTGAGGGGTAAAGGTAGTATTTTTTTCTTCCCTTCAAAGATTTGGCATTTGTGACAAGAGGTCACATACTTTCTTACATCTACGAAAAGTGTAGGCCAGTAAAAACCACCCTTCAAGATTTTATCTGTAGTTGACTTCCAGTAAAGGTGTTCTCCACACTCACCTACATGAAACTCTTCTGTAAATTTATCAACTTCATCTTTAAGTAAACAATTCAATAAAATTCCACCATGATCTTTCCAAAACAGAGCATTATCTATGATACAAACTTTCATTGCCTTTAACTTTAAAAATCTAGCTTTAGTTCTTGACAATCCAAGAGGAGCTTGTAAGTTTAGTCATACAAATATGATATCTGCATACCATGGTGAATCTGAAAAGGCTTCACTGATCTGTGGAGTTACCATCTCTTCTTGATCATCTAATTGGGAAATAAAATTTATATCTAAAGCATGACCGTTTGATTCAGCCATGATTTTGGCTAAACCTTGGCCTTTAATGAGTTTGGTGGACTTAATTTCCATGTCATATTCCAAAATGGTGGCAATCCATTTGCCTCTCTTATCATCAGTCTCATTCTGAGTCAGAATGTCCTTCACTATTGAATTTAGAACATAATGAATGATGTGTGAATACAAGATGTACACTCTAAAGTCCTTGATAGCCTTCACTAAAGCTAGTGCATTCTTTTCCATTTTTTTATACTTCAGTGTGGCATCTCTAAGTGATTTTCTGAAAAAAGTAATGGGTTGTTCATAGCCTTGATCATTCTTTTGCAGTAAAACTGCAACAATAGTATGTTCTGAAGCAAAATAAAAAATAATGAAATCTTTTTTGAAATCAAGACTTATTAGGACTGGTGTTTTTGTAAGGGCTTGTTTGATTGATTCAAAAGATTGTTTGGCCTCTACTGTCCATTTAAGTGGTGAGTCTTTTTTCAACATGTTATTGAGTTCTCTAATTAATTCTGCTAAATTTGAGATGAATCTTCTGAGAAAATTTATTTTACATAAGAAAGACTGCAATTCCTTAATATTCCTAGCATGGATTATGTTCAAAATAACCTTTATTCTAGCTTGGTCTATCCTAATTCCTTATTTTGATATTATATGCCCTAATAGTTTACCTTCTTCAAGTCCAAAGAGAGTCTTTTTTGGATTCAAAGAAATACCAAATTTCCTGCATTTAATAAACACTTGTCTCAGATGATCTAGATGTTCATTGTCAGTCTTTGAAAATACAGTTATATCATCTAGATAAGTCACAATAAAATCATGAATTTTCTTAGAAAAATATATATCCATAGCTCTCTGTAAAGTGGCTCCTACATTCATTAATCCAAAAGGCATTTTCACATATATGAAAGTACCCCAAGGAGTAGTAAATGCAGTCTTTGGTTGGTCTTCTGGTTGAACTAAAATCTGGTTGTACCCAGAGAATCCATTAAGCAATGAAATCCTGGATGAACCAACTACCCTCTACAAAATATGATCCATCCTGGGGAGAGGGTAGTTATCTTTTAGGGAAACCTTATTTAAATTCCGGAAATCAACACAAAGTTTGATTTCCCCTGTTTTCTTCATAGTGGGACCTAAATTTGAAACCCAATCAGAATATCTGATAGGTGCAATGATCTGAGCTTCATACATTATCTTTACCTATTTTTCAATTAAAGGCATTAAAATTGGATTGATTCTTCTAAGCTTCTATTTGAAAGGTTTTTGATCTTCTTTGATAGGTATTTTGTGTTGTATTATGCTAGTGTCATAAGATTTTAAGTCTTCATAACTCCATGCAAATACATCCCGAAATTCCTTAAACGGAGCTATGTATTTCAATTTTTCTTCTTGAGGTAATGCTTTGGAAAGTTTGATGATTTTAGGTTTTAATTCTATTCCTATATTGCATTCTTCTATATCTGATCTGAATGGTTCCATCTTTGGTTTTCTTGCAACGTCATTTGAATCAAAAAGATATTCTAATGGGGCTAATCCCTTAGGTAAAATTTATTCTTAAGGTTTAAAATGTTAGAATCATCATTTGCTAATTCTTCAATTTCTACCTTTTCTAGTTTATCTATTTCTACTTGAGTAAATTTAGTTGGCTCAATAAAATATAAATTATTTACATCTATCTCACTATCTGTTTTATCATCTATTGTAGAATCTATGTCTATGTTACAACTTTGGAATTCTCCCTCAGCATTCATAAAATGATAGATTTGAGTGACCTGTGTGAAAATTTGCCAATATTTTAAGTTGTCTGGTATAGTGGGCCCGTGTCTTACCTCTGTTGTATATTGGTGATTTGGCTGAAAAGGCAGATTGCAAGTACTAGAAAAAGTTGCTAAGTTGTGTGCCTCTATGTTCCGTTTTCTAGGAATTACAACAAAGTCACATTCAAGCAATTATTTGATCAGATCTAAAACTATTTCTCTATATTGGCTTAATCTAGGGTTATATACAGAATATTCTCCTCTATTTTTTTTTACGATTAAGTTAGAGTCTCCCATGATTGAAACTCTTTTGCCTCCTAAATTTCTAACAATCTACAGTCCTAAAATCAAAGCTTCATACTCAGCCATGTTGTTTGTACATTTTAAGTTTAATCTAAAGGCATGACCTTCGGAATGATTTTTTTCCATGTTATGAATCCAAAATTCTTCTCCTCCTCCTAATTTGTTCACTGATCCATCAAAATCTAGGTGCCACATTGATTCATGAAATACGTTCTCACTGTCTGGGTATTTCTTTTTCTGTTTTAATTCTGTGTTGTTCTATATGCCAGTTTCTGAATTACATAAAATGAAAGATTTCATATCAGTAGATGTAGAATAAATAGGATAGTTTCGAGGTCTTTCTACACTACTGACCATGTACTTCATTAAAATCTCTCTGTAAAGTTTCTTGGGTTGATCAAATATTGAAATGGTGGTATAAGACATGTCTAATTGTAGAGATCCTTGCATTTTTTCTCCCCATGAGCGAGATAACAACATTCCATACTTAGGATGGATATCAACTACTATAATATCCATGACTATACTTTTTCCATGGTATTGGACTAGAGTGACACATAAATCTTTGATTAAGCCTAGACATTTCACCTTATTGGAATCAAATGAGAAAAGATCTTTATAAGGTCTAGTGATGTATAAATTCAAAGTTTCCATAATGGATTTTGGCATTAAATTATGTGAGGCACCTGAACCTAGCATAACATTATGTAAAATTTTATCATGAACAATCAAGCTAATGTAGAAAGGAGGAACTCCTCCTTCTTAGTGTTTTCCATTTACCTCGAGACCAAATATTAGTTATGGTTGGTCATCACTCAAATTAACAGAGTCTTCTCCTTCATTCATGTTTAATGTGTCAGTGATTTTTTATTTGTATAAATCATGCTTAACCAATTCTGTCAAAGGAATAGGTATCTTTAGTTTGGCAATTTTAGTTTGGATGTTGAATGGAGCTTGTGTTTTTCCTAACTAAATGACTTCTTCTTTATCAACTGCAGTTTGAGTATGCTTCTCTTCTTTTTATATAGTTGATTTTTCATTTTCTATTTGTGTTTCCATTGTTTTACTGTTTTTTATCTTTTTTTAGGGACAGTTTGATTTGCAGTGGTAACTTTGGTAGTTTTGGAAGTTTCAGCAATTGTTTTGGCAGCAGCTGCTTTAGGATCAGCTGATTTTTTATCAGCAGCAGATGTTTTAGGGTCAATAATTTTTGTTTTAGCATAATTTTTTGTCTTAGCAACAACAGATTTGTGAGGATCAGCTGATGTTTGCACATCAATATCTGTAATGTCAACAATTTTAGGACTGGGTGCAATTTTAGGACTAGAAATTTTCTGATTAGGATTTGAATTTTTCTGATTTGAACTAGAGTTTTGTCCAGTTTCCCTAGAGAGGATTTGTAGTACTTTGGTTGTAGGAGCTTCTATTGTTTTCTTTTTCTGAGTTTGAGCATATTTCTTAGTAGAGGCTTCTACATTTTTCTTACTCCTAAGGTTATATTGCTTATGAACTTAATTAATGGAAAACTCATAACCTTGCTTATAATCGAAAGAATCTCCAGATTCTAATTGTGATTGTTGTAGTTCATATAATTCTTGTTCTTCTTGTGTAATAAAAATGGCATTATCATCATTAATGTCCATTAGATTAATCTGATTGTATTCATCTTCTTCTTTTTGGTGAGAACTGTCAGCATAGTTCTCTTGGAAAGGTTATCTTATTGTTTGATCATGTGTTGATTCTCTAGATTTACCAGTGTTGGTGTTTTTTATAAAGTTGGGATTTCTTATTTGAGGTCCTTGTTGTTCATTATCCCAATGTGGTTTTATTTCCATACTTTCTAGTCTATCCATCATTTTCTCCATGCCTTTTTCTAAACTATTTATTTTTCTATCTAATGTAGATGTTTCCTCTTTTATTGTTACCCTTCTTTCATTTCTCATTCTTACTCTCTTGGATAATAAATTGGCTTCTACACTAACTGTTATGTTTTTCATTTGTTCTAGTGTTTCTGGGTTCCTTTCCCTCAATTTGTATGACATATCCATATCAAAACCATCAGGAAATTTGAGTAAAGCTAAATCTGGTGGGGGTTTGATGTTTACTGGAATAGAATTATAGATAATGTTGAATCTGGTACAATAGTCTTGAACTATTTCATTAGGTCCTCTTTTTATGTGTTCATATTCAGACAAAATTTGTAATGGATTCTTATTTTTCTCCCATCTACTCATAAGCAATCTATGTAAGGCTTCTAAATCATCAATATGATTTGTAGGTAATTTAGCTTTAAACCATTTTTTTACTTCTCCAACTAAGGTTTGGGAAAACAGTCTCATTTGGACATCAGATTCATCAATTTCATGCAGTTCAAAATAGTCATTCATTTTGTTAACATGTTGTTGTGTTGTATATTGACTGGTTCCATCAAATTGAGGGATTTTTCTTTGATAATCTTGGGGCATGCTATGTAACTACCCTGTTGGGACCAAAGGAGCATATCTAGTAGTCATAGCTAAGATTCTGGCTGGAATGGGAGGTAAATGTGTGGTGCTTGGTGATGAGGTTGAGGTACTTGTAGATGAGGTTGGTACACTAGAAGACATACTTGGAAATGTGGTTGAAGTGCTTGAAAATGCAGCAGCAGTGCTAGAGGATGAACTTGCAATATTTGGGGATGGAAATAAAACTCTAGGTTATAGAGGAAGCTTAGGAATGAAGGATTATGTGGAATGAGGTGTAGTGGAAATAATAGATGAAGTGGTACTGAATAAATTTTAATTTACAAACTGTTAGTGTCCTATGATTTGGCAGATTGGTAAGTGTTGGGCCAAAATTGTAATCTATGGATAAATTACGCTTCCCTAGACAGGTGCTAATCTAGAACAACAGGTGAAAGACTATACTACTCTTTCTCCTAACTCAAAACAGATATACATAGAGGATTGGAGGCTTACTTGTTTAGTCACTTCCAAATGGATCCTTCTATCGCTTTTGTTGTAGCTTCAAATTCAAGTGGTTTGTGAGTTGAATGCTTCCTGTAAGAAAGAACACTGAAACAACAGAAGATGCAATAATATAGATATTTATTCAAGCTATTTAGCTAAATCAGTAAAGCATAAAATACATTCATCAACCAATATCTTACAATATGGAAAATCAAAGTTAATATAGATGCATGTAGGGAAAAATAAGAAGTACTCTTTATTGATGATAGAAGGAGAGGTTACAACCTAGTGACTGATTTTAAGTGACCTTCCAGCAAAGTTCCCAAGCCTCATCACAACATAAATATCTCCAGCAACAGCTTCACAAATCTAGCTCTCAATTGAAAATTCTCCAGCATTTCTCTACTCAAATTCTTCCTTCTCAAACACTTAGATCTATGTTCAATTTATAGATGAACTGTAGGTTATTTTGTAATCAATAACTTTCCAAAAATAGGTAAGACATGTTTCCATACATGTAGATTTAAAATGGACACTTGGATCCGAAGCTTGACACATGTGAACTCATCTAGAATGCACTGGCCAAGTGGAGATTCCGAAACAATGAGAATTTCGCTCCCAATGTAACCTACGCAACTGTGAATGTCAGGAAGTGCTTTGCAAAGCAGCCTTGCATGGGGCTACCTGCATATGCAATGCACTTAGGCCCCTTAGATCCTGCATTGGTGAGCTCTCATATGCTAAATAATGAGCTTCAAACCATGGAAACCTTTGCTTGATGAAAGTCTTGCTTGATTTGTCTTGTTTCTTGTCTTAGGGCATGTAGCAATTGAAATGATAGGGAATGATAGACCCTTGATCATTGGTCCTGGAGATTATTTCCAATTAACCAGGTCATTGGGAATGGTGCCAAAATTGACCTATAACAATTTCCCCCTAAAGCATGAGATCTAAATAATAAGAACATTTGATTGAGATGCTTTACACTGTGATGAGCCTGGAAACGAAGCGGAATGGTCACCTGCATCAATATTACAATACATTTTATCATGATATATCCTCTATTGATCATAATTTCTAAGGGTAGGAATTCCCATGTTCAGCACATAAAACAATCTAATAACATGTACATAATTCAGAAAGTCGTCTACATTGGAATTTTGCCTAGATTCAGACACGTCTACAGATATAGGCCCATGTTTGGATGACAATCTGTATGTAAGGTCACCGTACAGATGATGTGTACAAAAAACCTGAAATCGTAGCCTAGATGGATGAAATTATATCCGGGGTCTTCTTATCTCGTTCACTCGATCATTCGAGTACAATTCTAGCCATGCAAATATATGATTTGTCGTCAAACATGGAAAGACATCGTTTGATTACTAGCCAATGATGTGAGTTGTTAACAAACATGAGAGAACCACCATTAATGTTAATGGCCCTCAAGGTACTGCAATACATTTCGTAAGGCATGAATAGATGATTTGATGTTGAACGCCAAACAAAATATTTTGGTCAAAGGTCCGAAAGTGAGGATCTTGTCGATGCTATAACAAGCCTCGTGGTACTGGAATCTGATGTTTCTAAGTGAACTTCCTGGATATTGTTTTGTTGTCGACATGAAGTCACCTTGTTGCAAAACAGGAGTTACTGATTTCAAACATAAGGGTATGACTGATGATAGTCATGAAAATGAAGGTTTACGAGTATTGTAGATCAATGAGTTTTTAATCACTGGATGACTTCTCTTGAACATATCGGCGACACTGTGATGAGTTGGCAGCATTGACCCAAGACCGAAGTGAAGGTATGATGAACCATAGGTGTGAATGAACCATCAAGATGATTAGCCAACCCAAACAGTCACAGACATGGAGTGAAAGAAGTGTCATGTTCAAGAGCGACTTGCTACGAAAAAGAAACTTTACTTACTTTTCCCAAATTTTCCCCGGTCGTTTGTCGACCAGTACCTCTTTATTTTTTAACAAGCTTGAGGAGGATAAAATTTTCTTGATCTATAATTCAACCCTTTGGGTGAAAAAAGTATCGTTATTTAATAATTTAACGAGTCTAGCGATGAATGAAACTCGATTCTTGCCATGATCGATAAGCCCAACGCTATTTTATGTTTTAACGAGCTTAACGACAGTGATAACCCAGTCCTTTTTCATATTTAGAGAGTCTAAACAAAAGGACGAAAGAGAACTCCAAAAGTACTTTTTCGTAAATTTGTCTCTCAAATCCGAAAAAGTGTAAAATAATATCTGAGAGAACCTCTTTGGTCATGTTAAACCAAGGTATTCCTTTTTCGTAAATAATCTATCTCAGTCCGGAAAAGGGTTAAACTTATACTGAGTAGATATCAATTCATTTACTTTAACGAGCTCGAAAAGACAAGTGCTCGGCAATATTTTCACATTATTGGAGTCTGAAAAGAGCTGAAAGAAGACTCTAGGGTTTCCTTTTTCGCTGTTATCGAAGCTCGAAAAAGAGATAAAAGTAGTGCACTTCAAATCCTTTTTCATTTTTAACAAAGCTCAAAAAATAAGGAGAAAAAGTATGCTTTGTGTTCAAGTCATTCTTTGAATAGATCTGCACGACTAATATGTCCATCAGTTCTATATCCTGTTTAGAACAACATCAAATGGATTAAAAATACATGTTTCATGATAAAAAAACATAATAAAACTATATTCATAGCAATAAATTTAACTTTCAAATAATTAAATGACTATTAAAAGTATTTTTACTATTCATTTTTACCATTCCATAGTTACCATTTGCATTTTGGAGCTCTGAACCTAATTTTACCCCCGAACTTCAGCAGTTGATTGGGTGCAATAAGTAAGAATGTTTTGAATGCCCCCTGCAAGAGAAGATGCCCCCCAAGCTTCATTTCATTCATCTAAGTAGATTACTGGTTACTAATATCTGGATGGAATGAAGATTCATTTGGAGAGGATTTGTTTCATTTTTTAAAGAACTTGACACATGAAAAGAACTATGCTAATGACCTGTTTCATTTTTTAATGAGGTTGACACAGTAAAAGAACTTTCCTCAAAGGCACTTGTTTCATTTTTTAACGAGGTTGAAACAAGAAAAAATAACTATCCTCATAACTCTGTTTCATTTTTTAATGAGGTTGACACAGAAAAAGAACCATCCTCATAGTGCAATTGGAGTAGTGAGTGTGCTCTGGAAAAGACATAGTCTAATGGAGTCATCATTTAAGGAGTTTGATGAGAACTATAAATGATAAGTTATAACATGCGTTGACGGGTCTTCTCCAGGGTTTTCATTGAATTTTGGAATTTTAGAGGGTAATTTCTGTGAAATCACCAGCCACCAAGGAGAATAACTGATGGGACCAACTTGATATTGTACTAAAGATGTGAATAAAGGATCAAGTTTTCCAGTACTCATAAGGGAGGAACCAGATAGGATTCCAGATGATGACATGGGTGAAGTCAATGAATAAAACATCGAAGATGAAGCAACAACAGATGTTGTCGCAGCTGAAATAGATGGTTCAATCTGGGATGTTATCTCAGCCATGGTCAAATGACCCAGTGTACACCCTATAGAATCTACGGGAACTGAAAGTGAAATAGGATCAACAAAAGCAGAGGAAGGTGATTGAGGAAACGACTCGTACAGGTAAAGCTCCTACCAAAAATGAGTTGGATTTAAAGGTGTCTCGTCTTGTGGGATTTCTTCAATCGTAATTAAACCAGGAGGAAGAACTTCACTGTCAGGCCCAAAATATATTTCATACAGTTGACTACGTGATATAGGAGCTTCAGTGGCTACAGAAATTTGTGGGATGACCAAGGTAGGAACAACTTCCAGTTGTTCAACTTCAGGATTCAGTTTTTCTGGCAAAGAAGAGACAAGATCTAGATCAATTTGTGATTGAACAATGTTGGGTCCAGGAGGTATGGTCTCAGTGATTGAATGGATCGTGACCACCAATAGTTGTGAAGACTCCATTTCGAAAACAGTAAATGAACCGGGATGTGTGTAAATAATTTAAGCTACATCTGGTTTAAGAGATGATGTTTTGCCAGAGGTACGGATTGTACTTGATTCAGTAGATCGTGATCGCCTTTGCCTACCAGAAGTAACTTCTGGTGGTAAAGGTGGTTTTAAAGCTAATCTACGTGAAAAACTGGGGATAGGAATTTGTTCTTCCACGATTACTGATTTATTTTATCCAAAAAACAAATAAACAAAAAGAGTGTAATGCTAGGCAAAAAGGGTTTACCAAGAAACTATGAACTGTAGAATACCTCCTGGCGAACCAAGAAGTACGGGCATATAATCTCCCTGAATGTTGTGTTTGGTGTATCACGATTTCAGGGCGGCCGACTCAGTTCACTATGGATGGATAGCACCTAAAATTTTTCCTCCCAAATATAACCGAAGGTACGTGGAGTCCCAAGTCCATATTAGCACTATCTGATGTGACACCGCACAGTGAGAGCACCCCTTTATACTTATCGTACTATAACACTGCCCGATATACCTGAGAGTACGTGGACAAGCTACGATATACTTACATATGTGGAGTGAGGTATCACACTCAGAATGTATTGCAGACAAGTTAACGACAGCTACTATGTTTTACGACACCGGAACGCGTCTCTAGCCGAGACCTTCTAAATGTTATCGTTATGGTTCCAATGTGTTTTTAAGTAAATTGAGATTTATTTTATGTTGATCTTGCTTAACAATTTTCCTTTCAATTTCACCGCAATGATGTATATGAAATTCCTAAAATGCAAGCTAATAATGATAAACAAACTTTCACTTTCATCTTTTTCAATGAAGAACCTAGCTACTAAGGGAAGAGAGCAAATAGTTCGTGAGAAAACAAATCAATGAACAAAAACAAAATCAATGAATCACAAGCTAAATGCAGATTTCCTAATATTCCTTTTGCAAAACACACACAATCCTACATGCAAATGAAAGTTTTTCTTTTCAATTTCCTTAATGTTATGAATGCAAAAAAGAAACTAGGTGCACTAGATCAATAACTCAAATGCTTTTTACTTTTGAGAAACGAAGAATACAAACAACAATTTCTCTTTTGAAGGAAAAACGAGGATTTCAACAACAATTTCTCCTATCAAGGAAATGAATATTTTACAACAATTTCCTATTTCGAAAGCAAATGATTCTTAATGCGACCATAAAAAATATTTTTGAAATCAACTTGTCAATGATAAAGAAAAACTTTTCTAAACAAACATTGAACAATTTTTCATCCAAAGGAGGAAGAAGTATATAGATTCATTGGTCAATTGAGCATCAAAATTTTCAGAACACAGCAGCAAACAAAACTGAAGCAAGTTGAAAATTCAAATTCAATGGAATTTGGTCACTTTCAGGAGTCAACCCAGTCTCCAAGGGGAGACAGTGCTCTGCAACGCAGGCTTGGAAGGGAGACAGTGCTCTGCAAAGCACTGTGTCCAGTCTAAGGGTGTGTTGGGCGCAGTAGACAAGGAAAAATACTACTGTTTAACTCACTGTCTTTGAAAATTAAGCTCTGAAAAAGGTTAATATTTATGTGTAACAGCTACTGGGTGGATAAACAAAGAAAATAAGAGGCTATAACACCTAGAACTAAGAGAAATTATCCCCAGTGGAGTCGCCAGTTTGTTGGACCAGAATTGTAATCTACGGATAAATTATGCTTCCCTAGACAGGTTCTAGTCTAGAACAACATGTGAAAGACTATACTACTATTTCTCCTAACTCAGAACAGATATACAGAGAGGATTGGAGGCTTACTTTTTTAGTCGCTTCCAAATGGCTCCTTCTGTCGCTTCTGTTGTAGCTTCAAATTCAAACGGTTTGTGAGCTGAATGCTTCCTGCAAGAAAGAACACTGAAACAATAGAAGATGCAATAATATAGATATCTATTCAATCTAGTTAGCTAAATCAGTAAAGCATAAACTACGTTCATCAAACAAGATCTTAGAATATGGAAAATCAAAGTTAATACAGATGCATGTAGGGAAAAATAAGAAGTACTCTTTATTGATGATAGAAGGAGAGGTTACAACCTAGTGACTGATTTGAAGTGACCTTCCAACAAAGTTCCCAAGCCTCATCATAGCATAAATCTCTCCAGCAATAGCTTCACAAATCTAGCTCTCAATTGAAAATTCTCCAGCATTTCTCTACTCAAATTCTTCCTTCTCAAACACTTAGATCTGTGTTCAATTTATAGATGAACTGTAGGTTGTTTTGCAATCAATAACTTTCCAAAAATAGGCAAGAAATGTTTCCATCCATGTAGATGTCAAATGGACACTTGGATTTGAAGCTTGACACATGTGAACTCTTCTAGAATGCACTGGCCAAGTGGAGATTCCGGAACAATGAGAATTTCGCTCCCAATGTGACCAACGCACCTATGAATGTTGGGAAGTGCTTTGCAGAGCAGCCTTGCATGGGGCTACCTGCATATGCAACGCACTTAGGCCCCTTAGAGCCTACGTTGGTGAGCTCTCATATGCTAAATAATGAGCTTCAAACCATGGAAACCTTTGCTTGATGAAAGTCTTGCTTGATTTGTCTTGTTTCTTGTCTTAGGGCATGTAGCAACGGAAATGATAGGGAATGATAGACCCTTGATCATTGGTCCTAGAGATTATTTTCAGTTAACCAGGTCATTGGGAATGGTGCCCAAATTGACCCATAACAGTAAGACCAAATGCATAGGGTAACTCAGACCAGTCTTTGGAGTCATTGGACCTAACCTTCCTGGACTCAAAGAGGGCTCTATCTATTTTGTGCAAAGGATGTGCACTTGTTTGCTTTTAGGGTTTGATTTTAGGCGAGTTGTTAAGTTTGGGGTTTGTTTGTTTGTTTTAGTTGGGTAGATGATCAAGTAGAATAGATGGAGTGAGGAAATATTCAAGTCATTAGGCTATGGAGTCAATAAAAAGTCTTGTAAAGTTCAACAATGAATCAGGGAGCATCACAGGGCAAATATAGCATGGTCAAATGGATTTTCAAGGTTTGTGTGAGATGAAATCAACATCAAGTTTGTGAAAAAAGTAGGGCAAAGGGAAATTAAGAATCATTTCTCAAATACCTTAACAAGAAGGGCCTTCAACACTATTTAGCATAAAGAAGTAATCATAAGACAGGGCACACCAATAACTCTTTTATTAAACTCAAGAAAATAAGCATTTAAGACAAACAATCCAGTGAACTATAGAAGGCGAGACACTCATTTAACTTCTAGTGATTTCACCTTCAAGGTTAGAAAAAAAAAATAGGATAAACAAATAAATTTAATCAAAGAAGAGGGAACTCCTAAACATCATTGATCATAGCCATAAATATCTCCGAAACAACTATTCAAGCATGGAAAAAGGGTATGATCGAAACATAGCCTCTTTAGAAAAACCTAATTAGTGGTACTTCAAAGAGAGATCTCAAGAACAATGTTTTAGTGACATAAAAAAAGCAGGGCTAACCATAAAACATCTTTGATATCTACTGTATTGAATCATTCATGAGATAAACAAGCTTTGGTGGGTCTAGAGAGCAACTAATAATTCTCTAAACTGGCCTAGCAAAAGAAAACATAGAGGCAGTGAAGAACAAATAGAGCTAAGGTGCCTTTGAAAAACATTTCTTAGTCTAAAACCTTTGTCCTAATACAATATATAAGGATGAAACAACATTATACATAAGTAAAAAAGAACTGAATAGAAGCACATCACCATTAACAAAGCTCAGGGATCCTGCAAACAAGCCTTCTCCATCATCACTCAAAACAAGCCATTCACAAACCCCACAACACCAATTTCTTCTTTAATCTCCAACAAACCATATATTTCTCTCAAGAGTCATCAAATGCCAACATTTTACAATAAGGCCCTCATGCTCTATTTATCTAGAAAAGGAGGGAAAAATCCCTAACTAGGGTTTGCAAATGTCAAAAATAGTCATAAATATCATTTATGCCCAAGTGACCATGCAAGGCCCAAGGCAGAAAATATCTCATGAAATAAATGCAAAAATAACTCCTAACACCTAGATTTGGAGTGATTTGCCTCAAAAAACACTAAAATATCATTTTTCCATTAATGAGTGTCTTTTTTTGACTTTTTGGCCAAAAACACATAGTGAGGTCTGAACGCGTAGTGCCTGGATGGGAGAAAATGGGTCCACTTGTAGCCAAATTTTGATGACCTTCCCAATGCCGAAATTGGCTCCGTGATGGCCTGTTGGAAATCCTAATGAGTCTGCTTTCCAAAAATACCCTTGGTTTTCTGATTGGGCTCCATTAACCTATCCAAAAAGTGAAATTCTCAAAATTTCTCTAGGCACAACACCAGGCCTAAAAATGAGGCAGAAAGGTGAAAAATAGGGTGTTTTTAAGCCTTTTGAGGGACCAAAAATGCTCCAAATGCTTGGAAACTTGGTGAGCATTCTGTAATTGAGCTAAGGATCCCAAAAATGAAAATATTTCCTCTTGAGGATGTCTAATATGAAAGCGTAGCGCCAAGGGTGTTGCGCTTAGAGGCCTCAAAATTTGCAAAAAACCAAAATTTTTCAAAAAATTACCAAAATTGGTGGATGTCTTCCTTATGGGGTTTGAGAGGCCTGTAGAGAAGCTTCAGCCAAGATTCCAAGTTTTTCTTAGTCTTTTTCCTCTTTGAGTGCTTGTATTTTGGCATGGGCCTTTTTGAGTTTAGCCCTTGCAACTTGGTTTCTCCGGGTATAATGCTTGGTCATCTTCCTTTGGAGATCAAGATCCTTATTGGATTTCTCCAATTTAGCCTCCAAGTGTATGTTTTCTTTTTCTGGCCAAGGCTCCCAATCATATTCTATCTCCATGGAAAGCAGCTCATCTAGATGGAGTTGCTCTGCCAAGGTGAACTCTTGCTCTTTTTGTTTTACCAAGGCATTCTTTAAACCCATGGTTCTTGGTCCCATCCTAGACTGCCCTTCTTCATCTTCACTTTCCTCATAGGTGCCCATTAATTCCTCTAGTTTTACCTATGCCCATTGAGCTTCTTTCCGGGACCTGATTTCTCTAGCCTCATAAATGGCATTGTGTGCCCCTAGTTGCCTATTCTCCATCTCAAGGGTATCATTCACACTCTTGGCCCTATCTAGATTTTCTAAGAGGTCTTCAATTAGGGCATTTTTGTTCTGGATGAGTAAGTTTGAGATCCTTGCTTCATTTTCCTCGCCAATTTCAATCTGAATGATTTCAAACTCTCTCTCAACCTCATGCTTATCTTCTTATTCTTCTTTTATCTTTTGTTTTCCTTTGTTAAGCTTCTGAGCTGAGGTGGATGGCATGGTCCCTTGCCTTTTAGAGGCAGCAAACACAAGCCTTTGTCCTCTTTCATATGTCAATGGAAGAGATTTAATGGTAATCATTTCAATGCTTTAACCATGGCTGTCATTATTTGTTTCCATGCTTTCCTCTTCATTACCCTGACTGTTGCTTACCTCTTTTCCTTCAACATCAGCCTCACTTTTAGCCTCTTCACTAATTTCTGCACTTTCATTTTGTTCCTCATTGTAGCTGCTTGCCTCACCATTGTTGTGATCTTCATTTTCACTATCAACCTCTTCATTTTATTCACTGTTTTCATGACTGTCGTGATTGTTTTCATGACTGTCATTTTCCTTTTTGTCATGTTCCTCACTAATGCTTGCTTCATTGGTGTCCATGCTATCTTCAACCTCTTCATTTTCTATGTTGTTATCATCTTCATTTTGGCTGCTCTCTTCATCTTTTCCCTCATCTCTATCATGACTATGAACCTCACTGTTTTGACTGTCATTAGGGATCTTAGTTTCACTTACGTCCTTAGGACCATATTCTGTTTATTTTTCACTTGCCTCATCTTCATTATTATCCACCTCCATGTCTTCTGCTTCATTGCTGACATCTTCTTCATCACTACTTAATTCATTTCCACTGTCAGCTTCCTCATTTTATTCATTGTTATCCTCTCCCTCTGTTTCCATGTTTTATGCTTCTTGTTGGCTTGACTCATCATCGCCCTCATCTTCATTTTGGTCTGATTCATTTTCACCCTCACCCTCATGGTCACTTGCTTGTTCACTGCCAATTCCTTCTTGATCTGATGCATTAGGAGAAGATGAGGAAGGGAGGTTTTCTTGAGGAGAGGATACTTGTATAGATGATGAGGCATGTTCAATAGGAGGTGATGGACGAGTAGATGGAGGAGGATGAGATGATGAGAGTAAATTTGGTTGATGATGGGGCTTTGGACTTGTGAATATTTCATGAGAAATGAACACCTCCCAAGGTATGCCTTTTTGCTCGAACTGTTGTAGCACAACCATATTGATCAAGGAGTGGTGGAACAAACTCTACATTTGCTGAGAATAGTTCCTCCTTTGGAAAACATAAGACATCTTGTCGATACTCCTATACAGGTAGTAGGGTAAATGAAGCATTTTAACCCTAGTAAAATGCATGAGTAATCTGATATGGTAGGAGTAGGGCCTAGAGTATCTCCCCTCACATGTAAAATATTTCATGATGACCCTCATCAAGGGTGCATACCTCTCCAGCAAGTGTGAGAAAGGGAAAATAGTTTTGCAGCCTTCTTTGTACCTAGGCTTGAGAAATGGCTCATAGCAACTCATGTCCAACTTTTCCTTTTTGAACCATTTTTCACCAACATCAGGTATACATGTAGCACTAGAAATGGCATATGATGAGAATTCAAAGGTCACCCCTGCAGAGCTTGATTGTTTATTATGTAGATTAAGAATAAATAACCTTGTGAGCTCTGGGTGATTTTGTACTTGTTGGACCCTTTCACAAAAGTAGAAATACCCTACATTTTGAAAGCAAGTGAGAATCATGGGAGAGGTAGTAAGCTCCACAGTGTCTTGGGGTTCAAACCTATTAACCTTCCCACCCTTGTGCTTTTTCCTCATAGGAAATTGGCCTCCTTCACTGCTAACACTCCCTTCTTCTCCTGACATGGTGATTAGTGTTGTGTTTAAACAACCCTATTCCTGCTTGTGAAACTTGATAGGATGAGTGAAATGGAAAATTTGTCAAAGGAAATTTTTGTAAGTAAGTGGGAGGGAGGTGTAGGTGTATGACTGATCTCCTTTGAGATTTGATGAAGGGTTAACTTGAACTCACTGTAACTACACTAATTGACACCCTTCTTGACTGATAAATTCTTGCTTGGAGGTCAAAACAGAGTGTTTGTCATGAGGACTTAGGGTTTCTATTCATTAGGTTTTTGACCAATTTCCTTTAACCATTAAATCATCAATTCTATTTGAGGGTAAGGAAAAACATCCACCTACCAAATTTCAACGTCTTTGTAGGTCCTTGGATGCAGCTTGGAGGTGTCCTTTCATCATTTTTTGGTAGTTTGCAGGTGTAGGAGGGCCTCTGGCTTAGGTGTAGTGCCTGAACGTGTTTTCAGGTCACTTCTGCCCTAAGCACAGCACCTAAATGCGTTCAGGCATGTTTGGTCTCCTAAGCGCAATGCCTGAATGTCTTTTTGGCTGTCGAGCTCTCCCTATGCACAGCGCTGAACGTGTTTTTGTGTCTGTCGAGAAATTCTGGGCGAACGAGTAGCACCCGTCTGAATGCATAACGCAGTGTAAATTTACACTATAAAAACTCTCGAACGCGTAGCACTAGGTGCTATAAGCGTAGCGCCTGCACGAAAGAGTAGCGCTGGGAAACGTGTCCAAATTTTTCACTAAAACTCAAAATTTTCTCCTAAATGCTCTGACTGTTTTTTGCAAATTCACAATGAGATGGGAGGAGAGCAAAACGTCCTTTATAGCTTTTAGAAAAATAAATTTAACTCAAATAACCCACTTTGCTAATGTTTTTTCGAGCTTTTCCATCTAACTGATAATCCCTTGACCTTTTGTTGTAGGTGGCTAAAAAATATTTAAAATGGCCCTTTTTCTCTTGATGGAAGCTTGCTGGAGAAATGAAATGGTCCTTCTTTAGCCTGAGGGTCTGTCTGACTCATTTTGACATAGCATAAAACCAAAAACTTCCTTCTTTGCTAATTTTGAAGTCTAACACATCTTTTTAGCTCATTCAATAATGGTTAGCTTTTTAAAACATTTTGAGAGACCCTTACTTACCTTAGCACTGTCAAAACCTTTCTCTGCTTGCATTGGTGAATTTGTAATCATGTTTTTACTCCTTTTGACCTTTCTAAGTGTGGGTGACTTAAGAACATGGTTTTTTCCATTTTTTCACTAATCCTTGAGCATGATAAACTTACCTTTTACAATGATTATAATCATGTTTTCCATACATCCTCTTTGGCCAATTCTAATTTTTTGTAGGTGCCATGACATACTGATTTAGCCCTTTCTGATGTTCTTGTTTTTTGACATATTTAGTCATATAGTAGCAACCTTATAATCAACTTGGCTTTCCATCTTGGAACTCAACCCTATGATTTTATTCCTTTGATCATTGAGTGTAAATGACTGACAATGAAAGCTTGAACTTCCTTATACTGACACTTTTTGCATTCTTTCCCTTTGAGGCAGTCAAACACTTTACCTGGGAAAACCATAGAAGTCACCTACAATAGTCTCTTCAAACCTTCTATCTGTTGTCATCATGGACGCCTATCATCTTCATTTCATCTCCCTTGCCTATCTTTCCAAAACCTTAGGTTTTAGAGCTTCTTGAGAAAAATCATTAGTGTTGTCTTCTAATTTCTCTATAGCCCTTTCAAGTTCATTCATTTATGTTCAGTTCACCTCACCTTTTCCCCTTTTCCATCTATGATTTCTAAAAATCTTCAATTCACGCTTGGTTGTACGGGTGTGCCTCTATCCATGTGATTTTCTACCTTGGCTCCTTGCTTGGCCCACTGTTGGCCCAATCAGTCTTAGGAACCCTGATTTTTCTTGAACATAAGATGCTTCCTCCTCCATGTGCTTGTGTATATATTTAATGATTAGGCCTCTTACCTTACCAATTTTTCTGCTGATAGTCACCTTGACACTCCTGCAGAAATGTAAAAAATGAACAACTATCCTTTGCAGAATTTGAACTTGATAAGGAGGTATTCCTTGGAGACTTTTCTGATCTATCTTGGAAAAACAATGTTGACATTCTTTTACATTTTATTCGGCTTCTAGCACATGAAAAACAATGATTTAGAACACCCAAGATAACCCTACAACCTATGAAACCCTAATGACCTAGTGAGAGGCTCTTTTGACTTGGTCTTTGACTAGACGCTTGGCTTGGGGTCTTCAAGTATGAAAAAAATATTTTTTGACAAATTGATGTATTGAATATCCAAAATCCAATGTACTTGATTTATCTAAAGAGCCTATAGAGATAGTTTTGAGACCATCAATGCTTTGAGACATCTAGTGAACATAAGAAGGAGTAGGTTGTTTCGTAATCCTAGATGGCAAGTGGAGAGGTGAGGTAAAGGCAAAACAGAGCACTGAGGTTATGGGTGGGAAAATAGGATAAATATGAGTAGCATGAGTCCATGAGGGGCCTTTTAGGAGTGGTAGGCTAACCATGGAATGACAAAGTAGTGAAATAGTGAAAATTTTATCTTAAGGATAATGAAGGCAGTGAGATTTCTAAAACAAACAACATTCATGAATGTTGTTTTTAGAAGTCTAGGATAAGTATTTAGTCATATAAAAATAGCAAATATTATTGATGACTAATAGTGGCTCCACTTGGGGAAGGAAGTTCTTTTTCAGGAGGTATCCAGAACTTAAGATATCAAATCTCTGAGTTTATGAAGACACGTGCCTCATCCATTGGGTAGATTTTTCTTCTTTCATTTGCTGATGTTTCTCTTGAAGCTATGATCTCAAGAATCTGAAAGACATGATTGCTTCAACCTAATCTCTACCTACCTAGTGTACCTTTGTTTATCAATTATTTTTTCATGAGTGCACTTGGACTGGCAAACCCTTGACATTTTTTGTCTTTTGAAAATAAAACAAATTATCTACTTGTACCCTTATTACTTCCAAGAGTTCAGATTGTGCTAGTGAACTCTTTTATTCTCTACCTAGACTATTCATCTGTCAATATTAGGCTGTTTGATAGACTTCATTCTCTAAGCTATTGACATGAAATTGCAAACATGATTTGAACCAGGATTAAGCTATCTGATTTACCATGGGTTGTGGCATTGGGACAAGATGCACACAGACGTTGTTTTTGTACAAACAAAACTAGAAAGTATGAGGGTTGTGTTTCATCATTTGTTAGTCATCCATATCTTTCTCTTTGGTTCAGATTTGAGCATTGAGAACCAACATTTTTTTCTCATAATCTATTTCTACTAAAAAGTCAAGCTTAAATGATTTGACAAGCCTTCTTTCAATAATATAATAGCATAAATTCAAAACATGTTCAGCGATGATTAGGCTAGATGACTGAACAAGACTCTTTTTCTTAACAAGTAGTGGCATTTAGGCTTGCACACCTTCAATAGTACTCTTTTTGGATATGGGGTTGTACCTCTTCTTTTCCTGCCCTCTTTTTCCTTCTTTCTTTGTTTTTGTGTTTTTGGTTTTTATGATCTCTCATCATGCAATGTTATGTATAATTAATGATGTTGAAAATACTAAGAGGGGGATGAATCAGTATTTCTTTTCAATTGTTAATTATTTGCAGTTAGATTCTACACAAAAATAGAGAAATGAATAATTTATTACAGAAGGAAGGATAATGATCCTTTTACAAATGAATGAATACAATGATTGCCAAGCACCAACTTGGACTTAATGAGGCTCCGACCTCTAGGGCTTTGACCCTATCTTCTTCAAGGCACAACCTTGTGTTTAGGGGCACCAAACCTAGGACACCAATCATTTTGTCTTCTTTTAATAGATAATGTGAATAGTACTTACTTGAATGTCCTTGACATAATTCTTTACTGTTTAGTCACTTCCAAAATTCTTCATTGTCCACTAGTCTTCATTACTACACTTCAATTAATCCATCAGTGATGTTGTCTTCATTTTCCAAGAAGAAAATATCACTGTTCCAAACTCCTGTAGGTGTCCGAGCTGACTTTGATGAGCTCCTGTGGCTTATCCGAATCTACATTCCAACCTTAACTCCAGTAAATGATATTATCACAGTTCTTCTGCACCACACAGCACCAATAGTTCTTTACCACACATCATTAATACTTCAGCACTATCTAGATCATTCTTTTGCCATAGTTACACCAACAAATATTGTAGTGTCTTCACTATCCAAGATATCTTCCTCCACAGTTCGAGTTGTTATATTGCAATAATCCACAAAAAGATTTATCACCAGCAAATGCAATAGATTTTTCACTGTATGAGGTATGGACCTGAGATTTGTAAAAATCACAGTCTGAAAGTATTGATGCCACAGTCACAGATCCGAGTCACAGGGAGGACACATAGTCTGAAATTACAGCTAAGGTTGTAGTCCGAAATCACAGAGAGGACACACAGTCTGAAATTATAGTCAAGGTTGCAGTCCGAAATCTTCCATAGGATTCACAGGTGCGGTTTTGACTTCAAGCCCAGAACAGGTTTATTCTTCCTTTTCTTTAGGTTCACAAAATGTGAACAGATCTTATCTCTTCTTTCATGTGTGTCCAAACTGTGTAGAAGAATCTGAGCTACTTCCATAGTCCGAGCTCTTTCTTGTGACCCTTCAAGTTCATGAGATGTGAACATATTTTTCTTTTCTTTGTGTATTAGATGAATCAAATACTGTGTTTTTTTCACCAAAATTTCTTTATTGATCCAAATGAGTTTAACTTTATATGTATAGTGGTTTTTCATTTTTGAAAGGATGTGATTGTTGGGAAAAGGGCTGACTTGTGTCCTTGAGCATAGGTCGGCTCAATGTCAAAAATATATTTTTCAACTTGAAAAAAAATCAATATCCTACAAACTACTAGGAGTTTTGGGACAAATAAGAGCTCATTGGAAAGGAAAAATTATGCTCTAAAAGATGGTATAGGGATCATATTGAGAGACTGCCTCTAAGGTAGTGAATTTTTTTTTTTTAAACATGATTGATTATTAATTAGTGCAGAAGGTGATGGACAACAAGAGATTCTTCATTGTAATACATCACCAAGTGTTTTTAAGTGAGGTCTCCACTTGTTATTTCTTTCATCATCAAGTTATATCCAATTCCTTCATTGTCCATGTTACCATGTGTGCCATCAATGTCACCATTTCATCAAGATAGTGCAGCGATATGCCATTAACCATATGCAGCATGATCATCACAAGGAGAGCTTCTTCATCAAGAGTATTCATTCATTCAACCTGTTGCCATCAATGACAACTTGGATTAACAATCTCCCCCTTTGACATCAATGGCAATGGGGTGCCAAAAGTGCGCCCCCTGTCATGCTGCTCCCCTTAACATACTGTACCCCTAACATGCTACTTGATTTAATGTGATGCAAGAGCAATGACCTCCATCTTTTGGCGAAGATACTCAAATGCTTCTCGTGGAAGGGATTTTGTAAATATATCCACAATTTTCTCTTTTGTATTGACGTATTCCAACCTGATATTATGTTCAACAACTTGTTCACGAAGAAAGTGGTATTTGATTGGAATATGTTTGGTTCTTGAGTGCATCACTGGATTCTTTGAAAGACTGATGGCGCTAGTATTGTCACAAAAAATAGTGATTGGTTGCTTAGTTTCTATGATGACATTCTTCAAGGCTTCCTTCATCCACAGAATTTGTGTACAACAATCAGTAGCAACTATAAATACGGCTTCGGCTGTAGAAATGGATATAGATGATCTCTTTTTGCTGAGCCAAGAAACAAGACAATCTCCCATAAAGAATGCTTTTCCACTAGTACTTTTTCAATCATCCATGCTTCCAACCCAATCAGCATCAGGGTAAGTTGTCACAATAAAAGCTTCAAACTAGGACTCTTGACAAAAATAGTCTTTGAGCATCCTACCATTGACAGGACCTCCAAATAACTCTACTCCATCCAGCTCTTGTAAAAATAAAGCATTATTACCTCTAACTGAATGAATGATATAAGGACCTTTCCACAAATTCTCAAATTTTCCATGTTTGCCTTTGTCCTCCCTCCTAGAATCTCATTTCAATACTGTGTCTCCAATGTGGAAATCATTGGCTTTGGTTCTTCTATCAAAGATATTCTTCATGTTTTCATGCACTGCTTGTGTCCTTTTGTAAACTTCCTCCCTTGACTGTTGCAAATAAATGGTTTGGTTCAGCCTTCTTTGCATGTCATTTTATTCGGATTTTACTTCTTGGAGGAGCTTCATGGCTAGAACTCCCAAAGATGTTGGAAATACTACATCCATGCCATACACTAGTTGATAAGGAGACATACCGATTGAATTCTTGGTGGTTAGTCTATCAGCCCATAGTGCATGCACTAGTTTGCTATGCCATGCTTTTTAGTTCTGTTATAGAAGCTTCTTGATAATGTTGACCAGAATTTTGTTGGAGGACTCAGCTATCCCATTACCTTGAGGGTAATAAGTTGTAGAATGCCCCAATGTGATATGATACTTATAGAAAAATTCAACCATTCTTTTGGATTTAAAGGTAGCAGCATTATCGGTAATGATCTTTCTAGGACAACCAAATCGAGACAAGATGTTGGTCTCAAGCAATTTGATAATGACTGAGTCGGTGGCATTACTAGAAGGGATGGCCTCTATCCATTTGGTGAAATAATCAGTAGCAGTGAGAATCCACTTGTGTTGGGAAAATGAAGAAGGGTGGATCTCCCCAATGAAGTCCAAACCCCATTGTTGAAAAGGAGCTTCAACGTTGATGGGATGCAAAGGCAAAGGTAAAATTTTTCTCTTGCCATCAAAAATTTGGCACTTATGGCAAGTCATAACCATTTTGTGAGTGTCAGGAAAAACGGTGGGCCAATAGTAGCCAGCTCTAAGGATTTTGTTAGCTATGGTTTTCCAGTAGATATGGCCTCCACACTCTCCCTCATGCATCTCATGCATGATTCTATCTGCATCATCTTCAAGAAAACATTTAAGCAATATTCCAACAGAATTCTTCCAGTACAAAGCTCCATCTAAAATGCAGAAATTTAAAGCTTTTTCTTTCAAGAATCTAGCTTGTCTTGGATAAGGTACGAGGAGCATTAAGATAAAAGAGTACATATAGAATATCAACATACCAAGATGAGTTCGTAAATGTTTCTTCGATGCGGGGAGCTGCGAATTTTTCTTGTTCCTCTCATGCATCAACCATATTCATGTCTAGTGCTTGGAAATTTGATTTAGCCGTGAGTTTTGCGAGTACTTGTCCTTTAATCAGTTTAGTGGGCCTAATTTATAAATCATATTTTAAGATAATAACAATCCATTTACCCCTTTTACCATCAGGGTCTTGATTTAGAATGTCCTTGACAATTGTATGTGGAACAAAAGCAATGATATGAGAGTGAAAAATGTAGACTCAAAAATCTTTCAATGCTTTGATCAAGGCAAAGGCTTGTTTCTCCATGATGTTGTATTTTAAGGGAGCATCTCTTAATGACTTACTGAAAAAGGCTATAGGTTTTTCTTGCCCCATCATGTTCTTTTGCAACAACACTACAACAATGATGTGTTCAGATGCAAATGAGAAAATGTAGAAGTCCTTGGTAAAGTTAAGACTGATTAGAATTGGAGTTTGGGTGAGTTTTTGTTTTACCAGTTCAAAATATTGTTTGGCTTCCAAGGTCCACTTAACTCCTATCTCCTTTCTGAGCATGTTTGTAATATTCCTCAGGATTTCAGCAAGGTTGGGGATGAACCTTCTAAGAAAGTTTTTCTTTCCAATGAAATATTGTAGCTCCTTTATGTTTCTAGGATGGTTGATTTGCAATATACCTTCAATCCTTTTGGGGTCTATTTTGATTCTCTCTTCAGAGATGATGTGGCCTAGGAGCTTACCTTCCTGAAGACCAAACAATGTTTTCTTAGGATTCAAGGATAGGCCATACTTCCTGTTAGACTCCTATACCAATAGGTGTCATTTTTCATGATTGACTTGTTGAACTATTTAATATGTTCAAACATTTTTCTTGTTGCAAAGGTGTTCCATATTCTTAAAAAAACAAAAAATCAAAAAATTTAAAAAATGTAAAGAGGGTATACCCTAAAAGAAAAATCAAAGGGTGAAAAAATAAAATTGGCCAAAAAAGTAAAAGAAAATGAACCCCACCAAAAGAAAAGCCAAGGAAAGTGTGCAAGTCTAAATGCCACTACTATTTCATTTTTTGTAATAAACAAAATTGTGTGCAGCTTGTCAAACTTTTGCCACAATTTATGAAGAGTCAAACTGTTTAAACTTGACTCATTCATTTTCAATTTCATGTTGTAGAATAGAGAATAAATATCTGACCAAACAGTTTAATCTTGGCAGATAAGTAGATAGGTAGAGTTAATAAAAGGTGCTCAATAGTTTAATCTGAGCCCTTGGATGTAATAAGTGTAGACTTAGATAGGTTTTCCATGTAAAAGAAAAAGAAGATTGATAAGGGTTTTCCAGTCTAAGTGCACCCTAATAAAGAAGAAAAAATGGTAGAGTAAAGTAGGTAGGGTAGGTAGATGTTGTTGTAGAATTACATGTGATGAATGATGGTTCTAAATTTGTTCAATTTTACTTTCATCACAAAGTGCAAAGGCAAATACTACATTGGAAAAAGTTCACAGCAAAGCAAAGTCAAGATTATTAACTTCCCCTTCATTTTCCCTTAAAGATTTCACTAATTTCCCCTAAAGTGCTAAGGCATTTGAAGATTAGAGGGGCTCAAGGCATTTCCTTGACTTTTGGAGGGACCAGACCCTCGGCCCAATAATTGGAAAATACCTAAGTATTTAAAGACATTCATCATCACACTCATTCATTTATAAAAAATATTTTCCTAAGTAAAATCCCATTTTACTTAGGAACTTCATGCAATTTTCCATAAAAACCCATTTTTCATGCAAGCATAAGCTAAATACATTATTCTGATGTTTTATACTTAGCGCTTAGTTCATTTGTCATATTAACTTCTAAATTATTATTTAAATTCCTATTGAAATAACCTTTTCCTATGGTATATAACTCCTTTTATGTAGTAACCCAAAAACACACTTATATAATTTTAGCCAAAGTTTATAAATCCCACGTGTTCAAATAAAATACCCACTTTATAAATCCCTTTGGCTAAATATATCTTTATATAATTACCCCGCCCCCTATGGTAAGCGAATCACATTGGTTTAAATTACCATATAATAAAAATATATCAAAAACCTTTAAACATATGATTTATATGTTTAAAACAAAAAATAAACCCGAAGTTTAATTCAAACCAAACTTCGAAACAACCCATCCCTTGCACATTTTTCATCCCCGACCCTCATCGTACAAAGGGATTAATTAATCCTCACGATTAATTAATAACCTCCCCCGCCAATGAAAACGCTCCCGATGAGATTAATTAAAAAATAATCGAGTCAGGCCCGCCTGTTAAGTCCCTGTCATCTCGACACTCCGACCACCGTCCGATCAACTGATCCAAGATCAACGGCCATTAAAGATATCGCTAGCCATCCGCATCCAAACGATAATGTGCGATGGCGAAGTGGTTTTCTGGATCGTACAAAGCCATGCGTCGTTCATCGTATGGAATCGCTGCCCGTTCGCTTAAAACAACCTTTCCCCAAAAGCGGTGCGACCACGTACCGCTTACCGCCTCCCAATAACGACAAAACTTCACATCGTCAAGTCATCGCCATCTGTCCATTGTTCATTCAAAGCTTACCCGCCAATATCAACCGTTTACCTGTTTAAACACAAACACCCTAGTGTTGCTCATTTTCACCTGATTGTGTAGTAAAATCCTTTGTAACCCAGCTGCGCCATCTAAAGCCTCTGTTAACCAATTCGAGCATGGTTTACCTCCCAAAAATCATTCTAGATTCACTCCACAGACCTCTCAACATCAAATGAAACCTTTTCAACCTCCCCTGCAAACCAATGCTTTCTTAAAAATTTGTTTTGTTTTACAGGTGATCAGAAGACCACATCCTTGGATAAACAGTCTTAATACTAGTCATAAGACTTGTTTACTCCAAGAGTGTTATCAAATCTATTCAAATAGAGATGGAAGATAAAACATACAGTTGAAAGACAAGCAAAGGAAACAAGATATTAAACGATTTATTGTTGAAACCGACAGTAAAAACCTAAACTACACATTGAAGGTAAAAGGACACAGTAAAGAACAGTCAAAGAGTATCAGGATTAAAGAGTATCAGATTGAAGACCAAGTCAAGTAAATCAGCTAGCAAGAAGATAAACAATAGGGAAGACAGTTACAAAACAGAACATACAAGTTCATGACAAAGTGAAGACATATAAAAAATAGAGCGGTAAAAAGTAAAAAGTAAACAGTAAACAGTGAAAGTAAACATGAAGACATTAAGGGTTAAGAAAAAATGAAAATAATTTCACCACATTTAATTTTTTCTAAAGTGAAAGTAAAATAGTCAAAAGAACAAAAAAGTGAAAAGATAAAAAAAAAACACAACAAGAAGGAACATTTTTGTAGAAATTTCATGCTTTAGTCATTGTTTTGAAAAAACTATTGTGATCAATCCAAGATGAATTTTTCAAAACTGAAGGAGGTTTATGTTCTTAAAAGGACTATCTACAAAAACCTCTCTCACTTTTCTAACAGCTATTATGGTTTTGGAAATATTAAACAATGTTGGAAAGCACTTTTTGCAGAAAATTCCAGTTAAGTCATCATTTTGCAGAGAAGATAGTGGCCAATCCGAAATACATCATACAAAATTGAAGGAGTTTTTTTTCCTAAGAGACCTATATACAAAAAACTATCTCACTTTTTTCACAGTGATTTTAGAATCAGAGATACATGCACATCTTTAAAGGTTATTTTTCAGATTCTGTAAAACTCTGTTTTACACATCGTTTTGCAGAGCCTATTGTGCACAACTGGAGAGGAATTTTAGGAAAATTAAAGAGGTTTATCTCACCAACATATTAATCCACAATAACCTCTTTCACATTTTACATATCTATTACGGATTGAGAAATACAAAGATATCATTGGACCCCAAGTTTGCAGAATTGTTGGAGCAGAATGCACAAAGAAGGGAAGCAGTTAGTGACTTGGATGAATCATCATCAACTAAGAGTTGGATCAAATTAGAATTCTCCTCTTTATCATCACCTATCCATAAAAAATAGTGCCAAATAGATGCATTAGTTTGATTGTATTTTACTTAAGTTCTATTTATGTAAAATAGTTGGAGAGATTTGTGAACTAATCTTGATATTTTTTCAAGATATTTTAGTTTAGAATTTGTATAAATACTTCACTCTTGGAAGTATTTTGGGTGGATTATTATACTCTGATGTAACATTGAATATTTTGGAATAAAGAGCTTTTGGAGAAATTTTTCGTGGCAAAACTGGACAAGGAATTGAGGCAGAAGACTTTTCTCAGGATTCATGTGTCGAATGAAGGATCAATAAGTCATCTCTATCCCATGTTTTAAATTTTTACATTTGTTTATGATATCATCTGTGTTTCATTATCTTAATATTTAACGAAAAAGATTAAATCAGAAAGTACTTAGGTGTAATCTGATTTCAGTCGTTATTATTTTAAATGTTTTCCTCTAAACTGGTTTAAACAACGAATTCTTAATTGCTCCTGTTTGTCTAGTTCATATATCTTTGGTTATTTAGTAAAGAATACTTAACTTCTCTTTATTGATAATCAATCTATTTCTCTTCTCTTGAATGTGTTGAAAGATTCTTCGTTGCCTTTCATCCGTTTGAATTCCATTCCATTCACTTTAAATCTATAATTGTTTCTAGTTTGATTATCTTGCCCTGATAAACCATCTTCTGTTGAAAGACTTAAGCCAGTGCAGCCAATCCTTTGACTCCATTAGCCTAATGGACTGAAACTACTTGATCTTAATCTTAGCTAAAGAATTCCATCAACTCAAATAAAATCAAAACCCTGAACTTTACAACTAGCCTAATATCTTCTAAAAACAAAGCTATATTTTATAGAGAGAGCCCTCTATGGAAACAGATTGGCTAGATTTTGTATCTGAAGGTTGGTTTGTGGTTACCTCGGACCCCTTTCCTCTTCCAACAACTTCAAGGAAAATCTGAGTGATAACATAGTGGCGACCATACTGGGCACTGAATCATTTTATTGTTACTATTGTTTGATTTATAAACTACAGACGGAGTCTGAAGATTAGCCAGGTAGCCTTTGAAATGCTTTTTGCTCTGCAATTGCATAGTAAATAAATGCTACTTCAGTCAATCTCCGGTCTAGCTTATAGACTGAACTTTGGTTTCAAACATTCAATCAGTTTCTCTAGTTCAATAAATCTTTGAGAAAATTTTAATTAAAAATCTTTAATTTCTTGGAGAATTTGTCGAAGTTGTATTTTCATTCCTTTTAAAACAAAAAACTAAAAAAGAAACATTACTAAGAAAACTAGCTTCAGAAAGGATTCGTTATACTAGGTCAAATCCTGACCCTAATCCACCACCAATACTTGAGAATCCAAATCTGATTCCCAGAATTCTGAGAAGACAAGAGAGTCAAGAAAGCTCTGGGAGTTCTCAACCTCTTGTTAGATCAAACTCTTGTCTTGTGAAGTTTATATATCTTGAAGACGAACCATTTGATGAACATTTTGAAACTTCTCTATTCATAAATCTTTCTGAATATGAGTTGTCCAATCTAGTTCCTGATGCATTATTCTTGAAGATTTGCAATTTGAATTTATCACTTCACATGTTGACAAGCATCTACAAAATTCCATTCAATCTGAACAGACCTTTGAAGAAACTTCAAACACTTCTGTAATTACTGCAGCTTCCCCAAGTTCATCTACTTTTCCCCAAACTTCTCAAACAAAAGCCAATCCTTCTACTCCTCCACCCACTACTTCCAGACCATCATCACTTGTTATTCCATTACACCTTCCGATGGCAAATAGATATGCTCCTTTAAGATTTCCAGGCAACCCTGCCGCTTTGCCCCAAGACTATCAGAGTAAAATCACCCCTTTTGACGGTTCTGGTACTTACACTGCTCAACAACATACCAAAAGGATGACTGATTACTTTGAATTTTATGAAATAGACGTTGATGATGTTCGAATGAGAATTTTTGTCGAGAGTCTTACTGGGGAAGTCAGGACATGGTTTAGGGCTCTTGCTCCAAACACTATTGCTGACTTACTAGCCCTGTATAGGGAATTTTTAAATAGATGGGAGAAGAAGAAAGACCCTCTTCAAATCCTATCTGACTTTGGAAAATTGAAGAGAGGACCTAATGAAGCAGTGCAAGATTATTTCATTAGATTCAACGAAGCCTACAACGTTGTTCCCCAAAACCTTAGACCCCCTCCGGATTCAGTACTGGTTAAATTCCCTGATGGGTTTGATTCTGACATAGCATATTCACTTAGGGAAAGAGCTCCCCAAACTCTAGAAGAGATGAAAATCATAGTTGTTAGTGTTGAAGCTAACCTCATAGAAAAACGAGCTAGAGAAAGAGTTGAAAGAAGGATGCCTATAAACGAAGAACCTTCGACTTTTGAAAGAAAGCTGGATGTAATTATTAAAGGGATGGAAAGACTGGGAGACAGAGTAGAGACAATCGAAAGAAAGTCTTCTGGCGATGGTCAAAATGCTGTTAGAAACCCAAACTTCAGAAGAAATCAAAACCAAAATACTGGGAAAAATGTTCCTGACCAAAATATCAGGCCACCTTTCCAGGAAAATTTTGTTGAAGGTTCATCTTCTGAAGAAGCAATGGAGGATGTTGAAATAAATAACGTGACTGAAAATAAGAATGAACCAGAAGTTTTCCTATCTCAAGATGATCAACAAAATCACATTCTTGAAACATTTCAAACTCATTCAGGAGAAACTTCTGATTTTAAAGAAGGATATGATTTAGCAATTTATGAAGTTCATAAAAAATACAATTTGAGAAGCAAACGGATTGACGTGCCAGAGAATAGCAAACAGAAAGTTGTAAAACAAAACATCAAAGGTAAAACTAACACTCCTCCTGTACAAATTCTTTCTAGAGCAAGTCCTAACCCCGCTAATCCAATAATTGAAGATGTGTCTGATAATCAACTAAATAATAAACAACTTTCTAATACTTTTCCTCCTACAGGAAACGTAGAAGAACCAACACAAGTTAATTCAGAAATACCTTCAACTCATAATCCCACTCATGAAAAAGAGAAAAACACTGAAGACCCAAAAAATAGAGAAAATCCAACTGTTCAAAATACTAGAGCTCAAACAGAAAAATCTTTCAATCTAGAAGCTGAAATAGGCAAATTAAAGATAGTTGTTCCATTGGCAGAATTAGCTAAACACGATGTCTATAGAAGCCAAATCAGCAGATCCCTTAACATTACTGGAATGGATGATTCAGTAAATGTTTTTGATGATCAACCCAAACTCCTTTTTGGCCCTGAAGTAAATGGAAAACCAAAAAGTGGAGGAACTCCATTTTATGTGAGTTTGAATGTACATGACAAAATACTTCATAACTCCATGCTCAATTCTAGAGTGTATCACAATTTAATGCCCAAGGCTGTGATGGAAAGATTAAACGTAGACATTACCAGACCATATAAAGATATTTTTTCTTTTGATTCAAGTTAGGTAAGATGTTTAGGTTTGATTAAAGATTTGTGTGTTACTTTGGTGCAATACCCTGCGAAATCTATTCTGATGGATATAGTAGTAGCAGATATTCCTCCCAAATATGGTATGTTGTTGTCCAAATCCTGGGGTGCCAAACTCAGAGGATCTCTTCAATTAGATATGTCATATGCTACTATTTCAGTGTTTGGTCAACCTAAAAGACTATACAGAGAGACCTTGATGAAATATTTAGTCAGTAGTCAGGAGAAGCCTGAAAACTTCCCTGTCTACTCAGTGCATTCTGATATGGACTCATTCATCCTTTATAATGCTGAATTTGACCTTCCCACTGAACTAGAAGCACCAGAAACAGAAACTGCAAATAAATCTACTGTTCAAATCAAAGAAATTTCTAAAAACAAAGAAACATTAGACATTCAAGAAATACCAGAAAAAACTGAAAAACCAGAGATCCCTGTTAAGAAAGTTGTTAAAACAGTCGATGAAGATTATGAACATGAAATTCTGTGGCATTTAGAATTTGATGGTTCAGTAAATAAGTTAGGAGCAGGAGCTGGAATTTGGATACATAACATTGAAAATGATCATGCTGAAGGCAATGCTTATAGATTGAACTTTAGATGCACTAATAATATGGCAGAGTATGAGGCTCTTTTGCTAGGGCTTAAACATGTCAAAAAATTAGGAGAAATTAGAGTATCAATCATAGGAGACTCTCAGTTAATTATTAAACAGATCAATGGTGAATGTTCAACAAAAGACCCTAGATTAAAAGAATACAGAGAAACACTTGTGGAAATTCTCAATACTTTTCTACAAGCTCAGCTTGCCAAAATTCATAGAAAACAAAATTTGCATGCTCACAGTCTTGCAATGTTCGCTAGCACTTGTAAATTACCTTTTGGACCTAATCATCAGTTCACAGCTGAGATTAGGCATAGACCTGCTATACCGGATAATCTTATGAATTGGCAAGTGTTTGTAAATAATAATCAGATTAATAATTCTTTGACCTTAGAAAATGATTTCTCTAACAGTAGTATAGATGAAGACACAATAATCAATGAATCTGATCAAATAGATGAACAAGAAATGGATATTTCAGAAGAGACTGCAATTCACATGCTTCACCCAACCAAATTCACCAAAAAAGATATGCAGGATTTGAAACAAATGGAATTCGATGAGATTATAGAAGATGAATCTGAAAGATAATCATTTACGTAAAGGATTAACTCCTTTAGAAGATCTCTTTGACTCAAATGACATTCCACTAAAACCCAAAATGGAACCATTAAAGGCTGATATTGAAGAATACAATTTGGAAACTGAAGGAAATCCCAAGATGGTTAAGTTATCTAAATCTCTGCCAGAGGATCAAAAGGTTAAATATGTTGAACTTTTAAAAGAATTCCAGGATGTTTTTTCCTGGAGTTATGAAGATCTTAAATCATATGATACATCAATAATTCAACATACAATACCTTTGAAACCGGATCAGAAACCATTCAAACAGAAACTTAGAAGAATCAACCCTGTGCTACTACCTTCAATTGAGAAAGAAATTAAAAGAATGTATGAAGCAGGAATAATTGCTCCTATTAGGTTTTCTGAATGGGTTTCTAATTTAGTACCAACAAGGAAGAAGACTGGAGAGATTAGATTATGTGTCGATTTGAGAAATTTAAACAAATTTTCTTTAAAAGATAACTATCCTTTGCCTAAAATGGACCATATCTTACAAAGGGTAGTAGGATCTTCAAGGATTTCTCTTCTGGATGGATTTTCAGGATACAACCAGATTCTGGTTCATCCTGACGATCAAGACAAGACAGCTTTTACGACACCATGGGGTACATTCAAATATGTTAAGATGCCTTTTGGACTCAAAAATGCAGGAGCAACCTTCCAAAGAGCAATGGACATTGCCTTTGTCAAATAAATTCATGATTTTCTAGTCATATATCTGGATGATTTGATTGTTTTTTCCAAGACAGATCAACAACATTTGGATCATCTTAGACAGGTGTTCATAAAATGCAGAAAATATGGTATTTCTTTAAATCCTAAAAAGTCATTGTTTGGTCTTGAAGAAGGTAAACTTCTAGGTCATATCATTTCAAAAGATGGCATTAGAATTGATCCTGAAAGAATACAAGCCATTTTGCAGATACCTCATCCCAAGAATATTAAATAACTTCAAGCTTTCATAGGTAAAATCAATTTTTTGAGAAGATTCATTTCTAGTTTAGCTGAATTACTTAGACTGCTTACTAACATGTTAAGAAAGGATTCGAGTATTAAGTGGACAATTGAAGCCAAGAAATCATTTGAAGAAATCAAAATGGCTTTAACCAGGACACCAGTTCTTACCAGTCCAAAATTTGATAGAGATTTCGTAATTTTTTCATTTTCTTCTGAACATACAGTTGCAGCAGTTTTATTACAAAAGGATGATCAAGGATGTGAAAAACCTATAGCCTTTTTTAGTAAAGCACTTAGAGATGCATCATTAAAATACAATATCATGGAGAAACAAGCTTTTGCACTTGTGAAAGCAATTAAATATTTCAGAGTTTATATATTGTATTCTCATGTGATAGCTTATGTACCTAATGTTGTCGTTAAAGACATCTTAACTCAAGATGGTATTGGAGGCAAAAGAGGTAAATGGATAGCTACCATATTAGAATATGATATTGAAATAAAACCTACAAAACTCATAAAAGGACAAGGTTTGGCTCAACTCATGACTGAAACAAATTGCCAAGCCCTGAACATTAATGAACTGGATGACGAACAGGAGATGGTGACTCCACAAATCAGTCAGGCCTTTTTAGACTCACCTTGGTACGCTGATATCATTTATGTTTTGTTAAACCTGCAAGCTTTTCCAGGGTTATCCAAAACGAAACAAAGGTTTTTGAAAATGACATCTTTAAAGTATTGTATTTTAGATAATACTCTCTTTTGGAAGAATCATGATGGAATTCTATTAAATTGTTTATTAAAAGATGAAGCTGACAAGGTTCTTAATGAATTCGATGCAGGAGATTGTGGTGGACACCTCTACTGGAAGTCAACTGCAGATAAAATCTTAAGGGCTGGTTTTTATTGGCCAACCTTGTTTTCAGATGTTAAGAAATTTGTAACTGCTTGCCATAAGTGTCAGATCTTTGAAGGCAAGAGAAAATTATTACCTTTTCCATTGAAACCAATTTCCACCAAGAAAACCTTTCAGCAATGGGGCTTGGATCTTATTGGAGAAATCCATCCTCCCTCTTCCGGCCAACACAGATGGATCCTCACTGCCACAGATTACTTTACTAAATGGATTGAAGCCATCCCATCCAGACAAGCCAATGATTCTGTAATTATAGGATTCTTAGAAACCAATATACTTTCAAGATTTGGCTGTCCTGAGAAAATTATAACTGATAATGCTGCTGCTTTTAAGTCTAAGAAAATGATTAGTTTCTGCAATAAATATCACATCACTTTAGGCCATTCAATAGCCTATTATCCTCAGGGTAATGGACTGGTTGAATCTTCCAATAAAAGCCTCATCAATATCATTAAAAAATTATTGGAAGAAAATAAGAAGAATTGGCATAAGAAACTTACCAATGCATTGTGGGCAGACAGACTTACTACCAAAAAATCAATTGGGACCAGTCCATATGAATTAGTTTATGGTATTGAGGCTAGATTTCCATCATCCTTGGGAATTCCTGTAATGAAGTTACTTCAGGAGGCTCAAGTAGAACCAAATGATATTCAGAGAAGAATAAATCAAACAATTCACTTGCAGCAAACAAGACAAGAAGTGTATCAACGATCCCAAGTTTTGCAGGAAAAATTAAAGAAGATGTTTGACAAAAGGACCAAAGAAGAAGATTTTCAACAGGGAGACAAAGTTTTAAGATGGGATTCCAGAAGGGAAGATAAAGGAAAACATGGGAAATTTGATTTCTTATGGAAAGGACCTTACATCATTCATGCTTTACAGGGAAATAACACATATTTTTTGAAGAATTTGGATGGTACAGAAGCTGAGGAAGGACCAGTCAATGGTCGAATGCTAAAACACTACTTTGATCCTATTTACTAGGATGTTCTGATTTTTTAACATGTACATAATATATCCTTTCTAATGCATCATTTTTGATTGGATAGTGACCTACTGGAGTTGAAGCCCGAAGTGAAGGCCCTAAGCTTCAAAAGTTTTACTATCATATATACAATAAAGCCACCAGAAAAAGAAGATTTCATGGTTCAGTTAAAAGACATTTTAAGGCATCTGACCTGTTGTTCTTGACTTTTCACCAGGAAAAGCCATCCCCAAGTGGAGCCAGTGTTAGACTCCTATACCAATAGGTGTCATTTTTCATGATTGACTTGTTGAAATATGCAATATGTTCAAACCTTTTTCTTGTGCAAAGGTGTTCCATATTCTTAAAAAATCAAAAAATCAAAAAATTTAAAAAATGTAAAGAGGGTATACCCTAAAAGAAAAATCAAAGGGTGAAAAAATAAAATTGGCCAAAAAAGTGAAAGAAAATGAACCCCATCAAAAGAAAGGCCAAGGAAAGTGTGCAACTCTAAATGCCACTACTTTTTGCTCTGATGTAATAAACAAAATTGTGTGCAGTTTGTCGAAATTTTGCCACAATTTATGAAGAGTCAAACTGTTTAAACTTGACTCATTCATTTTTTAATTTCATGTTGTAGAATAGAGAATAAATATCAGGACAAACAGTTTAATCTTGGCAGATAAGTAGATAGGTAGAGTTAATAAAAGGTGCTCAACAGTTTAATCTGAGCCCTTGGATGTAATAAGTGTAGACTTAGATAGGTTTGCCATGTAAAAGAAAAAGAAGATTGATAAGGGTTTGCCAGTCTAAGTGCACCCTAATAAAGAAGAAAAAATGGTAGAGTAAAGTAGGTAGGGTAGGTAGATGTTGTTGCAGAATTACATGTGATGAATGATGGTTCTAAATGTGTTCAATTTTCCTTTCATCACAAAGTGCAAAGGCAAATACTACATTGGAAAAAGTTCACAGCAAAGAAAAGTCAAGATTATTAACTTCCCCTTCATTTTCCCTTAAATATTTCACTAATTTCCCCTAAAGTGCTAAGGCATTTGAAGATTAGAGGGGCTCAAGGCATTTCCTTGACTTTTGGAGGGACCGGACCCTCGGCCCAATAATTGGAAAAAACCTAAGTATTTAAAAACATTCATCATCACACTCATTCATTTATAAAAAATATTTTCCTAAGTAAAATCCCATTTTACTTAGGAAATTCATGCAATTTTCCATAAAAAACCATTTTTCATGCAAGCATAAGTTAAATACATTATTCTAATGTTTTATACTTAGCGCTTAGTTCATTTGTCATATTAACTTCTAAATTATTATTTAAATCCCTATTGAAATAACCTTTTCCTATGGTATATAACTCCTTTTATGTAGTAACCCAAAAACACACTTATATAATTTTAGCCAAAGTTTATAAATCCCACGTGTTCAAATAAAATACCCACTTTATAAATCCCTTTGGCTAAATATATCTTTATATAATTACCCCACCCCCTATGGTAAGCGAATCGCATTGGTTTAAATTACCATATAATAAAAATATATCAAAAACCTTTAAACATATGATTTATATGTTTAAAACAAAAAATAAACCTGAATTTTAATTCAAACCAAACTTCGAAACAACCCATCTCTCGCGCATTTTTCATCCCCGAACCTCATCGTACAAAGGGATTAATTAATCCTCACGATTAATTAATAACCTCCCCCGCCAATGAAAACGCTCCCGATGAGATTAATTAAAAAATAATCGCGTCAGGCCCGCCTGTTAAGTCCCTGTCATCTCGACACTCCGACCACCGTCCGATCAAATGATCCAAGATCAACGGCCATTAACGATATCGCTAGCCATCCGCGTCTGAACGATAACGCGCGATGGCCAAGCGGTTTTCTGGATCGTACAAAGCCACGCGTCATTCATCGTATGGAATCGATGCCCGTTCTCTTAAAACCACCTTTCCCCAAAAGCGATGCGATCGCGTACTGTTTACCGCCTCCCACTAATAAAAAAACTTCACATCGTCAAGTCAGCACCATCTGTCCATTGTTCTTTCAAAGCTTACCTGCCAATATCAACCGTTTACCCGTTTAAACACAAACACCCTAGTGTTGCTCATTTTCACCTGATTGTGTAGTAAAATCCTTTGTAACCCAGCTGCGCCACCTGAAGCCTCTGTTAACCAATTCGAGCATGGTTTACCTCCCAAAAATCATTCTAGATTCACTCCACAGACCTCTCAAAATCAAATGAAACATTTTCGACCTCCCCTGCAAACCAATGCTTTCTTAACAATTTGTTTTGTTTTACAGGTGATCAGAAGACCACATCCCTGGATAAACAGTCTCAATACTAGTCATAAGACTTGTTTACTCCAAGAGTGTTATCAAATCTATTCAAACAGAGATGGAAGATAAAACATACGGTTGAAAGACAAGCAAAGGAAACAAGATATTAAACGATTTACTGTTGAAACAAACAGTAAAAACCTAAACTACACATTGAAGGTAAAAGGACACAGTAAAGAAAATTTAAAGAGTATCAGATTGAAAACCAAGTCAAGTAAATCAGCTAGCATGAAGATAAACAGTAGGGAAGACAGTTACAAAACAGAACATACAAGTTCATGACAAAGTGAAGACAGATAAAAATAGAGCGGTAAAAAGTAAAAAGTAAACAGTAAACAGTGAAAGTAAACATGAAGATATTAAGGGTTAAAAAGAGATGAAAATACTTTCATCAACATTTAATTTTGTCTAAAGTGAAAGTAAAACAGTCAAAAGAACAAAAAGGTGAAAAGATGAAAAACACAACAAGATGGAACATTTTTGCAGAAATTTCATGCTTTAGTCATTGTTTTGCAGAAACTATTGCAATCAATCCAAGATTAATTTTGAAAAACTGAAAGAGGTTTATGTTCTTAATAGGACCATCTACAAAAACCTCTCTCACGTTTCTAACAGCTATTATGGTTTTTGAAATATTATACAATGTTGGAAAACACTTTTTGCAGAAAATTCCAGTTAAGTCATCATTGTTTAGAGATGATTGTGGCCAATAAGAAATAAATCATACAGAACTGAAGGAGGTTTTTATTCCTAAGAGACCCATCTACAAAAACCTATCTCACGTTTTTCACAGTGATTTCAGATTGAGATATACATGCACATCTTTACAAGCTATTTTTCAAATTCTGTAAAACTCTGTTTTACACATATTTTTACAGAGCCTATTGTGCACAGCTGGAGAGGAATTTTAGGAAACGGAAAGACATTTATCTCACCAACATATGGATCCACAATAACCTCTTTAAATTTTTACATATCTATTATGGATTGAGAAATAAAAAGATATAATTGGACCCCAAGTTTGCAGAATTGTTGGAGCAGAATGCACAAAGAAAGGAAGCAGTTAGTGACTTGGATGCCTCATCATCAACTAAGAGTTGGATCAAATTCGAATTCTCCTCTTTATCATCACCTATCCATACAAAATAGTGCCAAATAGATGCATTAGTTTGAATGTATTTTACTTAAGTTCTATTTATGTAAAATAGTTGGAGAGATTTGTGAACCAATCTTGATATTTTTTTCAAGATATTTTAGTTTAGAATTTGTATAAATACTCCATCAATTGGAGTAGTAAAGGTGGATTCTTATACTCTGATGTAACATTGAATATTTTGGAATAAAGAACTTTTGGAGAAATTTTTCGTGGCAAAACTGGACAAGGAATTGAGGCAGAAGACTTTTCTCAAGATTCATGTGTCGAATGAAGGATCAATAAGTCATCTCTATCCCATGTTTTAAAGTTTTACATTTGTTTATGATATCATATGTGTTTCATTATCTTAATATTTAAAGAAAAATATTAAATTAGAAATTACTTAGGTTTAATCTGATTTCAGTCGTTATTATTTTAAATGTTTTCCTCTAAACTGGTTTAAACAGTGAATTCTTAATTGCTCATGTTTGTCTAGTTCATATATTTTTGGTTATTTAGTAAATAATACTTAACTGCTCTTTATTGGTAATCAATCTATTTCTATTCTCTTGAATGTGTTGAAATATTCTTTATTGCCTTTCATCCGTTTGAGTTCCATTCCATTCACTTTAGATCTATAATTGTTTCTAGTTTGATTATCTTGCCCTGATAAACCATCTTCTGTTGAAAGACTTAAGCCAATGCAGCCAATCCTTTGACTCCATTAGCCCAATGGACTGAAACTACTTGATCTTAATCTTAGCTAAAGAATTCCATCAACTCAAACAAAATCAAAACCTTGGACTTTACAACTAGCCTAACATCTTCTAAAAAACAAAGCTATATTTTATAGAGAGAGCCCTCTCTGGATACAGATTGGCTAGATTTTGTATCTGAAGGTTGGTTTGTGGTTACCTCGGACCCCTTTCCTCTTCCAACAACTTCAAGGAAAATCTGAGTGATAACACTTCCTACACTTTTCGAAGACTTTCCTCAAGTGGACTAAGTGTTCTTCATCAGTCTTAGAATAGACAGTGATGTCATCAAGGTAAATGACTATGAATTAACCTATGTCTTTCAAAAAGGCTATGTCCATGGCCCTTTGAAAAGTGCCCCCTGCATTCATTAACCCGAAAGGCATTTTAACATACATTAATGTGCCCCAAGGTGTAGTGAAAGCAGTTTTGTGTTGATCACTTGGAAGTACTAGTACCTGATTGTAACCTGAAAAGCCATCAAGCAATGATATTCTCTTAGAGACAACTACCCTTTGCAATATATGATCCATTTTTGGCAAAGGATAGTTATATTTTAGGGAGGCTTTGTTCAAATTTCTAAAGTAAATGCACAGCCTAATCTCCCCAGTCTTCTTCCTAACTGACACAAGGTTTGAAACCCATTCTGAGTACCTAAGAGCGACTATGATCCCAACAACATACATATTTTTAATCTCTTTCTCAACTAAAGGTACTAGGACAGGGTTTATTCTTCTCAATTTTTGTTTGAATGGTTTCTGATTTTCCTTGAGAGGAATTTTACGTTTAATAATGCTTGTGTCATAGGACTTCAAGTCCTCATACCCCCATGAAAACACATCTTTAAACTCTTTAAAAAGCTCAATATATTTCCGTTTTATGTGGGGAGGAAGTTTTCCAGAAAGCTTGATCATTTTAGGTTCATTTATAATACCTATGTTATATTCTTCTACATTAGTGAGTCAGTATATTCCATCTTTGGCTTTCTAGCCACATCATTAAAATCATACAACTCTTCTAACGGTGTAAGGCCTCTTGGTAATGTATCATATTTACATTGTAAAACCTCAAGGTCCTTTTGATCTGGATTTTCAAACAATTCTGCCTCATAAGGATTTTCAAGAAGATTTATATCAGCAGTAGAGGAAAACTCTATTTTGTGGGCTTGTTTTTCAGTAAAATAATCTTCTTCATGCCCTAATCTTGTTTCTGGTATTGCAAATTCATTCTTAGATTGCAGAAAGTCATCAATTTGTTTATCACCCTCAAATACTTGCCAATAGTCTATGTTTTCAGGTACTGTAGGCCGGTTTTTTACCTTGACAACGTATTGTTCCTTTGCATGAGGTATTTGGAAATTGCTGGCAGCGAAGGCAAGCTCATTGGCAAAGTTGTTTTGAGCTCTAGGGATGAAAGTGAGTTCATATTTTTCAAGGGTTTTCAAGAGGTATAGGGCAGCATTCCTATACTCTCTTAGTCTAGGATTCTTGGCTGAATATTCTCGTTTGATTTTCCTAATGACTAACTCTGAATCTCCTTGGACTGAGATCTTTTTAGCTCCTATGTTTTTTAGCAAATGTAAACCAAGGAGGAGAGCCTCGTATTCTGCAATGTTGTTAGTGCACTGAAAATATAGTTTGTAGGAATGGCCTTCATTTGTGTTATATCTAGATACCAGCTCCTGAACTAGCTTTGCCATAAGAGTCATCAAATCTCATGTTCCAAAGTGTTTCTAGTTCATATTCTCCATTATGTTTTTGTTCAGGGCTGCTAGAGTTTTGTCTGTTGAGTTCTTCATTTGGTGTATGTTTTGACTATTGTGGTATGTCTTGATCTGTCTCAATTTCATTTACCTATTCACTGATGTTATCTTCGTTATACAAGATAAATGAGTCAATTTCCGAATGAATGGAATAAACAGGGGTGTTGTCATCATTCAAGTTTAGAGTGTCGGTATAATTCCCTATGTTCAAAACCTTCAGAACTTGGGACTTGTACATATCTTGGGTGATCAGTTCAGTGAGAGGTATGGTTATCTTGATTTTAGAAATTTCTCCCTGAAAACTGAAAGCCACTTGTGTTTTGGGCATATTTACATCAGTTTTATCAGCCATATTTTTTTCTATGACTTTAGTTTGCTAATTCTGATTTGCGACTTTAGACAAAAGAGTTTTCTCAGGGCCACTAGTAGATTTACTAGGGCAGCTTGTGTCACCACTTTGTTGGATAGCTTTGTCTCTGTTTGGATCAGTTTTCTTAGCCATGGTGTTGGTACTGTTTTTTGTCCTCTTAGGAATATTTTCAGGTGTCTTCCTAACAGCAGTGTCTACTTTGTTCTTTTTGGAGTTTTCTTGGTTCTTTTTTCTCCCAATATCATATTGCCTGTGGACTTCCATTATGGAATTTTCAAATCCTAATTGGTAGTATTCAGAATCATCATAGTTTGTTTCAGCTTGATTTGATGAAAAGAAACCTTGTTCCTCTTCAGTGAGAAAAACATCACCCTCATTGTCAAAGCCTATCAATTTTACATGGTTTTCTTCAGTTCTTCAGACTCTCTTCCTTCTTCATCTACATAATTGTCTTGGAAACGGGGCCTGATTTGTTGGTCATTATCTCTTTGTCTGTTTTGGGGAGGATCTCAACTGAAGTTCAGATTCCTATTTCTGTTTTGGGGATTTGCTTGGGTTTCCCTAGGAGGTGTTCTTTCACTTAAGTTTATCCTTTCCATCATTCTTTCCATTACCCTCACTAAATTGTCAATTTTGGCATTAGATGAGGAGGTTGAGGCCATGGTTTCATCTTTGTAGGTGACTCTCTTTTCTGATCTCATCCTATCCATTTCTTCAATAAATTTGGCCTCTACAATCACAACTCCCCTTTGCATGTCCTCTAGAGTTAGGGGATCTCTCTCTCTTAATTGATAGGCCATGTCTCGATCAAAACCTTCTGGAAATTTTTCCAAAGCTAAGCCTTGTGGGGGTTTCATGTTTGGTGGGAGGGCATTGTAAACACTATTGAACATGGTGCAATAGTCTTGGACACTTTCCTCGACATTTATCTAAAGGTTGTTACATTTCGAGAGGATTTGGAGAGGGTTTTTCTTGATTTCCCACTTGTTTATAAATGTCTGGTAAAGGGAAGGGAGATCATGTATGATGTTAGGAGTCAATATTTTGAACCATTTCTTGGCTTCTCCTCCTAATATTTGTGAAAAAATCCTCATTTTTATGGTTTCCTATTCTAATTCCACGTAATCAAAGGCATCATTTATCCTATCTACATGTTGTTGGGCAGTGGTGGATTCAGCTCCGGTAAAGTGAGGAATTTTGGATTGGTAGTCATTTGGAAAAGGTAACAAAGGTTGTGGCAGTGTCAAGGGGGCATACCATGCTGCCATGATGGGAGGGAATGGGATCCAAGGAGGATTTACAAGGGGAGGGTTTGTGAGAGGAGTTGGAGGATGAAGTGGAGTGGTTTGCACAGTGTATGTGTCGATGGGGTTGATAAAGGTACTTGGACCAACAAAATAATTTTGAGCAGACTTGGGATAAAAAGAGCCAAAGTGATGGAGAAGCTGAAATTCAAGAGGAGTGGAAGGAGAGGCTTCTCTATCAAAACACTGTTGCAAATCTATGGGCTCAAAGTCAATCTGGTCAATCCCACTTTGTGACTTGGTTTGGAAAAGGTTTCTTGTATGGTGCAAGTCAAACTGGGGATCTTGCAAGGCTATGAGATGTTCAGGGACAAAAATTTCTCTATGAATGGTCCTAACAGTAGTTGAGTCTTCAGCTTTAGAAGTCTGCCACAAAATATTTTATGGGTCATAAACTATGGTAGGGGGATTTGGGTCTGGGTGAGGTCTGGTATTGATCCTTTGTGAAGCCAGATTTCAAACCCAAAATGAAGAGAGGCTTAAAGTTTATGATTTTTTTCGAAAGGCTAATCTCTCTTAGTGTTTGATAAACTCACATAGTGTGTGACTAGGCCTCTAAAATTCTCAGGGCTGTTTTAACACAATCCTAGGGAAGTCTAAGAAAACTAATAAAGTTAGAAGGCCTACTATAGGCTATTGGAGTCGCTAGGTGGTTGTTTTTGTTGTTTTAAGGATATATATTTATGGTCCACCACCAATAATTGACAAGAAACCAATCTAGGGATGGTTTGGGGTTTTTTGAGTTCCTTTATATAGCCCTAAGGTTTTTATGAGTATCCTCCAGTTGAGTCATCATTTTTCTAGAATGGTGAGACAATTAGGTTCTACTATTAGCTAACAGTTGAGTTTTCTATGATTAGATAAGGGTTTATGAAGTCTTAAGGAGTACTTATATTGTCACTAACTCATAAGGTCCCACCGTGATCGCCATTATGTTAGTGTGATGAGGTGGCGATAAATCAATAGATACTGCTTAATAAGGGCTTCTGAATTCTCTGAGGATGTATAAGCTTGTTACTTACTCAGAAAGTCCCACCGTGATCGCCATTATGTTATTATCTCATGATTTGGCAGATTTTTAAGACCAAATGCATAGGGTAACATCAGACCAGTATTTGGAGTCGTAGGACCTAGCCTTCTTGGATTCAGAGAGGGCTCTCTCTATTTTGTGCAAAGGATGTGTACTTGTTTGCTTTTAGGGTTTGATTTTAGGCTAGTTGTTAAGTTTGGGGTTTGATTTTTTGTTTTGTTTGGGTAGATGATCAAGTAGAATAGATGGAGTGAGGAAATATTCAATTCATTGGGCTATGGAGTCAATAAAAAATCTTGGAAAGTTCAACAATGAATCAGGGAGCGTCACAGGGCAAATCTAGCATGGTCAAATAGATTTCAAGGTTTGTGTGAGATTAAATCAACATCAAGTTTGTGAACAGAGTATGGCAAAGGGAAATTAAGAATACTTTGTCAAATAATTTAACAAGAAGGGCCTTCAACACTATTTAGCATAAAGAAGTAATCATAAGACAGGGCACACCAATAACCCTTTGATTAAACTCAAGAAAATAAGCATTTAAGACAAACAATAACTTCTAGTGATTTCACCTTCAAGGTTAGAAAAACATTTAAGATAAACATATAAATTTAATCAAATAAGAGGGAACTCCTAAACATCATTGATCATAGCCATAAATATCTTCGAAACAACTATTCAAGCATATACAAAGGGTATGATCGAAACATAGCCTCTTTGGAAAACCCTAATTAGTGGTACTTCAAAGAGAGATATCAAGAACAATGTTTTAGTGACATCAAACAAGCAGGGCTAACCATAAAACATCTTTGATATCTAATGTATTGAATAATTCATGAGATAAACAAGCTTTGGTGGGTCTAGAGAGAAACTAAGAATTCTCTAAACTAACCTAGCAGAAGAAAACATAGAGGGTGAAGAACAAACAAAGCTAAGGTGCCTTTGAAAAAGATTTCTTAGTCTAAAAACCTTTGTCCTGCTACAATATAGAAGGATGAAACAACATGATACATAAGAAAACAAGAACTGAATATAAGCACATCACAATTAACCAAGCTTAGGGATCTTGCAAGAAAGCCTTCTCCATCATCAATCAAAACAAGCCATTCACAAACCCCACAACACCAATTTCTTCTTCAATCTCCAAAAAACCATATATTTCTCTCAAGAGTCATCAAATGCCAACATTTTACAATAAGGTCCTCATGCTCTATTTATCTAGAAAAGGAGGACAAAAACCATAACTAGGCTTTGAAAATGTCAAAAGTAGTCATAAATGTCATCTATGCCCAAGAGACCATGCAAGGCCCAAGGCGCAAAATATCTCATGAAATAAATGCAAAAATAACTCCTAACACCTAACTTTGGAGTGATTCACCTCAAAAAACACTAAAATATCATTTTTCTATTAATGAGTGTCTTTTGTTGACTTTTTGGCCAAAAACGCACAGTGAGGTCTGAACGCGTAGCGCCTGCACGAGAGAAAATGGGTCCACTTGCAGCCAAGTTTTGATGACCTTCCCAATGCTGAAATTGGCTACGTTATGGCCCGTTGGAAAGCCTGCTGAGTATAATTTCCAAAAATACCCTTGTTTTTCTGATTAGGCTCCACTAACCTATCCAAAAAGTGAAATTCCAAAAACATCTCTAGGCACAACGCCATGCTTGAAAATGAGGTAGAAAAGGTGAAAAATAGGGTGTTTTTGAGCCTTTTGAGGGACCAAAATGCTCCAAATGATTTGAAACTTGGTGAGAATGTTGTAATTGAGCTGAGGATTCCAAAAATGCAAATATTTCCTCCTAAGTATTTTTGAGATGAAATTGTAGCGCCAAGGGTGCTACGCTTAGAGGCCTCAAAATTTGCAAAAAACCAAAATTTGTCAAAAATTTCCCAAATTTGGAGGATGTCTTCCTTATGGGGTTTGAGAGGCCTGTAGAGAATATTCAGCCAAGATTCCAAGGTTTTCTTGGTCTTTTGCCTCTTTGAGTGCTTATATTTTGGCATGGGCCTTTTTTAGTTTAGCCTTTGCAACTTGGTTTCTCTAGGCATAATGCTTGGTCATATTCCTTTGGAGATCAAGATCCTTATTGGATTTCTCCAATTTAGCCTCCAAGTGTATGTTTGATCTTTCTAGCCAAGGCTCCTGATCATATTCTATCTCCATGGCAAGCAGCCAATCTAGAGGGAGTTGCTCTACCAAGGTGGACTCTTGCTCTCTTTGTTTTGCTAAGGCCTTCTTTAAAGCCATGGTTCTTGGTATCCTCCTAGAATGCCCTTCTTCATCTTCAATTTCGTCATAGGTGCCCATGAATTCCTCTAGCTTTACTTGTGCCCTTTGAGCTTCTTTCCGGGCCCTAATTGCTCTAGCTTCATAAATGGAATTTTTTGCCCCTAGTTGTCTGTTCTCCATCTCAAGGGCACCATTCACATTCTTGACCCTATAGAGATTTTCTTGGAGGTCTTCAATTAGGGAATTTTTGTTCTGGATGAGCAGGTTTGAGATCCTTGTTTCATTTTCCTCGTCACTGTCAATCTAAATGTTTTCAACCTCTCTCTCAACTTCATGTTGATCTTCTTCTTCTTCTTTGATCTTTTGTTTGCCTTTGTCAAGCTTCTTAGCTAAGGTGTATGGCATGGTCCCTTGCCTTTTAGAGGCAACAAACACAAGCCTTTATACTCTTTGATATGTCAATGGAATAGGTTTGATGGTGATCATTTCAATGTCTTAATCATGGCTGCCATCATTTGTTTCCATGTTTTCCTCTTCATTACCCTGACTACTGCTTACCTCTTTGCCTTCAACATCAGCCTCACTTTTAGCCTCTTCACTGATTTATGCACTTTCATTTTGTTCCTCATTGTAGCTGCTTGCCTCATCATTGTTGTGATATTCATTTTCACTATCAACCTCTTCATTTTCTTCATTATTTTCATAACTATCGTGACTATTGTCATGACTGTCATTTTCCTTGTTGTCCTGTTCTCACTAATGATTGCTTCATTTGTGTCCATGCTATCTTTAGCCTCTTCATTTTCTTTGTTGTTATCATCTTCATTTTGGTTTCTCTCTTCATATTTTCCCTCATCTCTATCATGACTATGAAACTCACTGTTTTGATTGTCATTAGGGCCCTTAGTCTCACTGTTGTCCTTAGGATCATCCTCTGTTTCTTTGTCACTTGCCTCATCTTCATTATTATCCACCTCCATGTCTTTTGCTTCATTGCTGACCTCTTCTTCACCACTGTTTAATTCATTTCCACTGTCAGCTTCCTCATTTTCTTCATTGTTATCCTCTTCCTTTGTTTCCATGTTTTCTGCTTCTTGTTGGCTTGACTCATCATCACCCTCATCTTCATTTTGGTTTGATTCATTGTCACCCTCACCCTCATGCTCATGACTTGCTTGTTCACTGCCACTTCCTTCTTGATCTGATGCATTAGGAGAAGATGAGGAAGGGAGGTTTTCTTGAGGAGAGGATACTTGTGTAGATGATGAGGCATGATTAGTAGGAGGTGATGGAAGAGTAGAGGGAGGAGGATGAGATGATGAGGGTAAATTTGGCTGATGATGGGGTTGTGGGCTTGTGAATATTTCATGAGCAATGAACACCACCGAAGGTATGCCTATTTGCTCCAACTAATGTAGCACAACCATCTTGATCAAGGAGTGGTGGAACAAACTCTGCATTGGTTGGGAATAGTTCCTCCTTCGGACAACAGAAGACATATTTTCGATACTCCTATATAGGTAGTAGGGTAAATGAAGCATTTTAACCCTAGTAAAATGCATGAGTAATCTAATATTGTAGGAGTAGAGCCTAGAGTATCTCCCCTCACATGTAAAATATTTCATGATGACCATCATCAAGGGTGCATACCTCTCCAGCAAGTGTGAGAAAGGGAAAATAGTTTTGCAACCTTCTTTGTGCCTAGGCTTGAGAAATGGCTCATAACAGCTCATGTCCAACTTTTCCATTTTGAACCATTTTTCACCAACATCAGGTATACCTGTAGCACTAGAAATGGCATCTGATGAGAGTTCAAAGGTCACCCCTACAAAGCTTGATTGTTTGTTATGTAGGTTAAGAATGAATAACCTTGTGAGCTCTGAGTGATTTTGTACTTGTTGGATCCTTTCACAAAATTGGAAACACCCTACATTTTGAAAGCATGTGAGAATCATGGGAGAGGTAGTAAGCTCCACAGTGTCTTGGGGTTCAAACCTATTAACCTTCCCACCCTTGTGCTTTTTCCTCATAGGAACTTTTCCTCCTTCACTGATAACACTCCCTTCTTCTCCTGACATGGTGATTAGTGTTACCTTTAAACAACCCTAGGCTTGCTTGTGAAACTTGATAGGATGAGTGAAATGGAAAAATGGTAAAAGGAAATTTTTGTAAGTGAGTGGGAGGGAGGTGTAGGTGTATGACTGATCTCCTTTGAGCTTTGATGAAGGGTTAACTTGAACTCACTGTAATTACCCTAATTGACACCCTTCTTGACTGATAAATTCTTGCTTGGAGGTCAAGACAAAGTGTTTGTCATGAGGACTTAGGGTTTCTAGTCATTAGGTTTTTTACCAATTTCATTTAACCATTAAATCATCAAATCTATTGGAGGGCAAGGAAAAACATCCACCTACCAAATTTCAACGTCTTTTTAGGTCCTTGCATGCAGCTTGTAGGTGTCCTTTCATCATTTTTTGGCAATTTGAAAGTGTAGGAGGACCTCTGGCTTAGGCACAGTGCCTAAATGTGTTGTCAGGTCACTTCTGCCCTTAACGCGTTCAGGCCTGTCGGGTCTCTTGAGCACGGTGCCTGAACGTCTTTTTGGTTGTCGGGCTCTCCCTAAGCACAACGCTGAACGTGTTTTTGTGTCTGCCGGGAAATTCTGGGCGAACAGGTAGCGCCCGTCTGAATGCACAGCGCATTCTCCTACACGCGTAGCGCAGTGTAAATTTACATTGTAAAAACTCCCAAACACGTAGCGCTGGGTGCTGTAAGAATAACGCCTGCACGAAATCGTAGCGCTGGGCAACTTGTCCAAATTTTTCACTAAAACTCAAAATTTTCTCTTGAATGATCTGACTGTTTTTTGCAAATGCATAATGAGATGGGAGGAGAGAAAAAGGTCCTTTATATATTTTATAAAAATAAATTTTAATCAAATAACCCACTTTGCTAATGTTTTTTTTCGAGCTTTTCCATCTAATTGATAATCCCTTGACCTTTTACTGTAGGTGGCTAAAAAATATTTCAAATGACCCTTTTTCTCTTGATGGAAGCTTGTTGGAGAAATGAAACGGTCCTTCTTTAGCCTGAGGATCTATCTGACTCATTTTTACATAGCAGAAAACCAAAAACTGCCTTCTCTGCTAATTTTTAAATCTAACACATCTTTTTAAGTCATTCAATAATGGTCAAATTTTTAAAACATTTTGAGAGACCCTTCCTTACCTTAGCACTGTCAAAACCTTTCTCTGCTTGCATTGGTGAAGTTGTAATCATGTTTTTACTCCTTTTGACCTTTCTGAGTTTAGATGACTTAAGAACATGGTTTTTTCGCTTTTTCACTAATCCTTGAGCATGATAAACTTACCTTTTACAATGACTATAATCATGTTTGCCATATCTCCTCTTTGGCCACTTCTGATTTGTTGGAGGTGCCATGGCATACTGATTTAGCCCTTTTTGATGTTCTTGGTTTTTTGACATATTTAGTCATACAGTAGCAACCTTATAATCAGCTTGTCTTTCCATCTTGGAACTCAACCCTATGCTTTTATTCCTTTGATCATTTAGTGTAAATGAATGACAATGAAAGCTTGACCTTCCTTATACTGACACTCTTTGCATTCTTTCCCTTTGAGGCAATTAAACACTTTACCTTGGAAAACCCTAGAAGTCACCTACAACAGTCTCTTCAAACCTTCTGTCTGTTGTCATCAAGGAGGCCTATCATCTTCATTTCATATCCCTTGCCTATCTTTCCAAAACCTTAGGTTTCGGGGCTGCTTGAGAAAAAGCATTAGTGTTGTATTCTAAGTTCTCTATAGCCCTTTCAAGTTCATTCATTTCTTTTCATTTCACCTCACCTTTTTCCCTTTTCCATCTATGATTTCTAAAGATCTTCAATTCATGCTTGGTTGTACTGGTGTGCCTCTATCCATGTGATTTGTTGCCTTGGCTCCTTTCTTGGCCCACTGTTGACCCAATCAGTCTTAGGAACCCTAATTTTTCTTAAACATAAGCTACTTCCTCCTCCATGTGCTTGTGTATATCTTTAATGAGGAGTAGGCCTCTTACCTTAAAAAATTTTCTGCTGATAGTCACCTTGACACTCCTGTAGAAATGTAAAAAATGAACAGTTGTCCTTTGCAGAATTTGAACTTGATAAGGAGGTCTTCCTTGGAGACTTTTCTGATCTATCTTGGACAAACAGGTTCTAACCTTCTTTTACATTTGATTCAACTTCTAGCACATGAAAAACAATGATTTATAACACCCAAGATAACCCTACAACCTATGAAACCCTAATGACCTAGTGGGAGGCTCTTTTGACTTAGTATTTGACTGAAAGCTTGGCTTGGGGTCTTCAAGTATGAAAAAAAGAGTTTTTGAAAAATTGATGTATTGAAGATCCAAAATCCAATGTACTTGATTTATCTAAAGAGCCTACAGAGATAGTTTTGAGACCATCAATGCTTTGAGACATCTGGTGAACATAAGAAGGAGTAGGCTATTTGGTAATCCTAGATGGAAAGTGGAGAGGTGAGGTAAAGGAAAAACAGAGTACTGAGGTTATGGGTGGGAAAATAGGATAAAGATGAGTAGCATGAGCCCATGATGGGCCTTTTAGGAGTGGTAGGCTAACCAGGGAATGTCAGAGTAGTGAAATAGTGAAAATTTTATCTTAAGGATAATGAAGGCAGTGAGATTTCTCAAACTCACAATATTCATGAATGTTGTTTTTAGAAATCTAGGACAAGTATTTAGTCATCTAAAAATAGAAAAAAATATTGATGACTAACACAAACTCTAAATGACTGGTAGAAGGCTTAGGGGTATAGGAAGATAAAGCAGTCAGTTCAACTGAATGTTGAAAATAAGTTTCATCAATTTCCTTAATAAAAGTTGCAGTTAAAGCATCAATTTTATCATAAACTTCTAGAGCTTTTTCATCTGAATCAAGTGAAACAGTTTCCTTCTTAGTTTCAATAAATGAAATGAAATCAGGATCTATTACCCTATTATATATGTCACTTTTTGATTTAGTTTTAAACAAATATTTCTCAAAAGTTAAATCAAATTCAATGTCTTGTAAACTTGATAGTTTATTGGGAAGAGAATTTGCCTTGATCAATGAATTTTTATTACCCAAACTTTCTACTTTTTTGTTTTTTTTTTAATTTTTAATTCTGTCAGGATTATCTACTATTACAGCAAGTTATGGATCTGGATTAGACTTGGTATAGTAGATTCTTCTAGAAGCCAGAATTTCAATTTTTTAATGAAGAGTTTAATCACAGCCCTTTAAAACAATCTTAAGGTGAAAAGAAAAGTAAAAGAATTTCCTTTAAGATTTATTTTAAAACTGAGGATTGGTCTACAAAACCAGAGATTCTGGGTTCGATCCTCAGTATGGTCGCTAGAATGTTATCACTCAAATAATTCTCAAGGGTTTTTTATATTTTGGTTTAAAGAATATTAGAGGTAACGAAAAACCTACTTTTAAGCCTTAGGATCTAGCCTTCCTAATGCTCAAAGAGGGCTCTTTCTATATGATTAATCTTTGTTTATTTTAGTTGATTTTAGGCTAGCTATATAGGATTACTTGGGATTTTGATTTTCGATTTGGTTTGGTTTGGTGGTAGAATCACTAGTTCAGATGGATAGATGTAGGTCTGTATTCCATTGTGCTAATGGAGTCAAAGTGTCAAGCAGCAAGATAGAATCAAGGTCAAAAGGAAATGTTCACAGGGCAAGATAGCTAGGTCAATTCAGATCTTTAGGCTGGATGGTGAAATGGTTTTGATCCAGATGAGAGAGCAGTGAAGGATTCTCAAATCCGGAAAATGAGTGGAAAGAAAGAGGTCAATCGAAAATAGGGAGAAATTAAGAATTCCCTAATCTAGATATCAGAAGAAAACATATAAATGATAAATAGTTCAAGACAGAGTGTAATTAAACATATTTTGTAATAACACTCCTGTTATTTCGTTTAGATTAAGAAAACATATAAGCATGTGAAAAACATAAGAAATTGACAAAGAAAAAGTGAAAATACTTCACTAAAGTGGCTCAACACATGAATCCTATAATATGATGCTTTATTGCTCAATCCAGTCTGCTGACTTGAAAATGGTACAAAGAACCCTTAGGTTTCAGCTCAGTACAATTATAGAAATGTTTAGTTATTCATCCACACTTAATAATTCGAAATGTAAAGTATTTATACAAAAAATCTAACAAAATATCCTTAAAAAAACTTAGGAATTATTCATGAAAAAATAAATATCTTCTTGCAAGAAGATAGAGACAACTATCTAACTAATGCAAGTTGTCCCTGCTTTTATTGAATTTTTTGTTTGTTGTATTTGATTTGTTTCTGATTTATCTCTTTGTTGTTTGTTCAACGAAGGTTGTTCGTTAGGCAGTGGAGTGTCCCTTACGCTGGAAATCTTTCACTCTAATTTATCATCTCTAATTTTACTTTAACTCTGACTTTCACCTGATACACTTTAACTCCGATACTCTTTAACTGTCTCTATTTTCACTTGAAACTGTCACTGTTTTTTTAACCTTTTGACTGCTCTTTTTATTTTTTTACCTTCACAGTAAATCAATCAACTTTTCCTAGTCTTCTAAATTTGGTAATTTAATCTTCACCATCCTTCTGAATATTTCATCTGCCTCTGTATATTTTGAAAATGTAGGCTTCTTGAAAAATAGGTGTTTTACCTCATGTCGCAAGTAAAAAATAATTTTCAAAATTCTTCTAGAGAACTTTCCCTATTGGAATTCCTTGTGAAGAAGGAAGGTTAGCTTGATCCTTGGCCACTTCTCTCATTTTCTTATCATAATCCTCTTGTTTCATCAATTTTCCATGAATAACCAGAGGATTTTGAAGGCCTTTCTATCTTAGAATGTCAAACTTCATCATAAATCTAGTTATGCCAAGCTCCATGTTTTGGCATTTTTCTTCTAGCCGTATCATCAATTTCATCTTAGAAATCACCTTCCTAACTTCTAGGATGGTTTCTGTTCTATCACTAATTCCAATTTCTTCTAGTTCCTTCTTATTCTTTGAATTAAGGAATTTGATGATTTCATTAGCCTCTTCAGGTTTCTTTCCAAGTTCTTCTTTGATTTTTTGGATGGTTTCTCCTACTGCTTTGATGAGATATTTTTGTTCATAAATAACCTGGATTGATGGCCAAATATCATTGACAGATTCAATGATATTGGTCCATAGTTGTTGCTTGGCTTGTGCCATTGGTTCTTTCAGTGTTATATCTTTCTATAATTTTTTCAAAATATCTATTAATCTGTTTGTTTTCTATTCTTCATTCTTGTGCATAATCTGAGCAATTTTCTTTTCATCCTCCAGACTTTTTAGCTATTCTTTAAGTCTGTTGATTTAATTTTTTTGAATAGACATGTCCTGAATTTCTTTAACTAAATTACTTGCTTTTGGTTGTGTTGTTGATGTAGATGACTCTGTTGCTAAAGAATTTGCTGAGGTGACAACAAGTGTTGTAGCCATTGGGACTGTAGGGGCCAATGATTCCGCTAATGTCGAAGGGACAACAGTAGTGACTACAATAATGACAGTGACAAGAACTTCTTCTGATCTGGCTTTTTCCTCCTAGACCAACTTGTCCATTTCATTCTCTATTTATTTTATTTGGGAATTTAATTGAAGAATGAGATTCATCATCTCATCTTTTTGGTTTGCATCCTGTAACAGTTCCTTTGCCTGATGTTGTTCAGTAGGAGGCAGTTTTAGTTACTTCTTTAATGCAACAATGTCTGCATTTTTATTTTTTATCAGTTCATCTGCAACTTTTACATTATTAGGAGCATGTCCTACTTCAATAATCAAATCTTCCAGTGATTTGATTCTATTATCCTTAGCCTGTGAGGATGAATTTTCTAATTTGATCCGATCTCTTATGTTTCCAAGAGTTTTTTGTAGCTTCTGTACACTCATGGATTTATTTGTCATTGTTGAATACAACATTTCACCAAATTGTTTGTGAAATTCTATCTGGTCAATTGGATGAAGATATTCTGCTTGAACTTCATATGATATCTTCTTATAATCAGTTGATGATTTGGGATGTTTGACTTTTGGATATAGGAAGGTCATTTTCATCTTCCTAGTGTTGTAGTCAAAAGCAGAAATCAATCTGCTTTGGTCACTGGGTGACTGCTTCCAATATTGTGTGTATGTATCAGCCTTCAAGGCCTCATTTCTGATCTTGATCTCTTTATATTTCTGCATAATGTCCATCTCCTTCTCTGCTAGTTTTATGGATGAGGATACTTCAACAATGTGTTGTTTCTGAATCATTTGAGTGTTTGAATTTGAAGGCTGGTGTGTTTTTTCAGTAATTGTAGGAGGTGCGGTATCCTTCACCACTGTATTTGTGTCAATTACCTCAGTTGTTTCCACTTCCTCATTTACAGGATTTAATTTTGGCTTCTTCATGTACATCAATTTAAATTTAGTTTTAGTGGTAGTCTCTGCAGTGTATGATCCTTCTTCTCTGATTATTTTTGAGTTCCTATCTTCTTGGGCTGGAGTTTGAAAGATTTGACTAGTATCACCTTGCTTCTCTGCCTTTGTCAAAGTGTTCTCCAACCATTCAGACTAATTGGAGTATTTCTCAATATCTGGTTTCTTCTCATGTACATAAGGAGTTAATTTACATCAACTCTCAATTTTCTTATTACTCCTAGAGGATCATAATACCATTGAAAGATCTGACTAAACTTAAACTCCTGCAAATACTTTTCTGCTTATGGACCTGCATCTCTACTGTTACAAATAAAAGTGCCAACCTGATTCTTAATCTTAAATTGTGTCTTCTTTTTGGCTGCCAATAAATTGATTCCATTAGAATTAAGGATCTACCTGATATACTCAAGGGAAAATAACCTCATTGGGATCTATTTGGGTAGCTTATATGGAAGAAGATTAGATCCACATACCCTAATCTCTGTATGATTTTGATACAAGTACCAATATCCTTTCCTACTATGCTCTGAAAATTGCGGGACCTTTTAAATTTCCTCACTAATTCTTGGTTGAGTGTTTTTATTCAACATATTGACCATTGGATGAATGAAAGAATCAATGAATTCTGTATATGTGGACTGTGTGGAGTCTTTTATGATTAATGGAGTCCAAAATATAACTGACTGTGGGTTACCTTCAACATCAAGCTTTTGAAGGTTGATGGAAAATTTCTCAGACTAAAAGTACAGAAACATGTGGAATAAAACTGAGGAATACTTGAAGACACCTTCTTCAGGCATTTTGACCGACTGTTCATGAATATTATCAGCAAGGTATTGGGAAAAATTGAAAATGGTAGCATGAGGCTGAACAAGTGTGAAAGTAGACAAGAAACCCAAGATTGAAGCATCAACATGCTCATCAGTAAAATAACCCAAAATGCAGGACATCATTGTGATGATGTGTCTGGTTCTCTCAGAAAATATTTTAGATGGGTAAGGAGGATTTGTCTTGGGAGTTTCTGCTGATGAAGGCACGAAAGTTTGGAATATCTGGAACCTCTTGGGGAATTCCATATTCATATATAACTGGGTAAGGTTTTCAATGGATAAAGGGGTTTCATCAGGTCTAGGTTGGATCTGTAGTATTTGGTTGATTGACTCAGCTGTAATAGTGAAAATAATTTCTTTTCCAAGGGTAATTAGAGCTCTCTAGTTAGGGAAATAGAAATATTGATAGAATCTAATCACTTTCGGGCAATGGAAAGTCTATGGGACTACATACTTTGGCAAATTAGATTCCCAAATGAAAACCTCATATGCTTGGCTCCAGCAGTGGAGCTCAAGAAGATTAAAATCAGTGACTATGTCATTAATTTTAAAGTCTCTATATGCTAAAGGAGTGTGTTCCACATCTACAACTAGAAGTTACAGGGGATTTACAGTTACAATGCTTTTGGAAGCCATTGTTTTTTTAATTTTACTTAATTGATTAATCTTTTGAATCTAGAAATAGATTCAGGCCTTTAGGAGCACCTCAGAAAGATAATTACAATTTGCAGAGTGATTTTGGATGAAACAGGGGCTTATCTTCTGGTCTACAATGGTTCAATCGATCCAATATTCAATCTCTGTGATTAAAAAAAATATCAGGCTTTGGGAATTCTTGTGAAAGGATAAGTAGGTTCTACATAAAAAACTTAGGAATCACAGGGCTTTCTTCAGGTATGCAGAGGCTCCTAAATGATTCAATTACTTATTACTTTATCTTTATATTAAGTACAAGTCTTTGATTTGAAGAATACTTGGATAAAATGAATATTTTAAAGTTTGCAGAGGGTTTTTGAGGCAACGAAGGTTCTTTGAGGCTTCAGAGGTCTTTATACTGCTTCGAATCAGGTTCTACACTGGCTGTATTAGAAAATGGTGCTGATTTCTGGTAAAATCGGCTTGAAATATGGTCAACAACAATTCTTTATGTCGGCAATGGCTCTGTATGCGGAAATTGTAACAAAAATAACGGTAAAAGACACAAAAGGGTGGTCTTATGTGAGTTTTTTAACCAACAATGATTAACATTGAATGCGCGAGGTTAATTCAAATGGGAGTGGTTTTCACAATGGGCCATAGTACAACTAAATGGTTTTCGCATGAGCTAAAGTGGTCAGGCAGTATAATTCCTGAGCATGCGACATAATCAAATCATGACACATTGTAGGGAGTGAGACTCTGAAAACCACACATTTCGCAAGGTCTTGAGTTTTTTAAAGATCGAACTATCGGATATGTCAAAAGGCTCATCGGTCATTAGATCTAATCGGTATAGATCTGACGGTTGGGCGAATGCGATGGATTTTTCTGGAATTAGATAGGTGGGACCTAGGTTTAAATTCAATGCGGGTTATGTGTAATATATGGATTGGTTTGATATTATAAGAGGTCTAGGTTTATAATAGGTGGGGAAATAATAAGTGGGCCCAAAATAATTCAAACGTGGTGTTAGCCACCTATAAATTTGTTATATAACAAGGTGGCTAAATCATTTTTTGGAGCCTTCAAGGAACAAATTTTATTTCAAAAAAGTGTTGGCTCTTGAAGACTCTTGAAGGCTTCATACCTCTGTCTAAATCTTCACTTCTGTTCATTTTTATACTCAGAAATTCTACTAATTTCATGGGAAAATACTACTGCAAAGGCCATTTTTTCCCTTCTTTCCACCATGAAACTAACCTTCATTTTTACCCCTTTTACCCCCCAAAAATTCCTATATTTTCATGATTCCCCTTCTTCCATTCATAAAAGTCCTCTTTATATAGTTTAAAACTCATTCTTAAACTATACCAAAACCCACTTATCCAAAGTTTTGGTCTAGCACGCCCATACAACGATTTTTTAAATAAAAAATGGTTAGATTAAAAAGACCCGAAGCGCAATCGCATTGGAGAAATCCACAATGGGTTGATTGAAAGACCGCATCAAAAGTTCCGATGCGATTGAGTCCCTTTATTATAACTCCGCCACCTCCTCTTTTCATTCCATATAGCCTGTGCCTAGGACCGAGAGTTAAAGTCCCAAGGTGCTTATCGCATCGGAAAAGTTCAATGGTTAGATTGAAAAGCCCAAGCCCGAGGCTTCAATTGCAATTGGCCCTTTGTTATATAAAGCCCTGAGAATACTACATTCCACACATCCAAAGGCCTCGTAGACGAGCGCCTAACCATATTATATATATACCCTGCCCATGCCAAAACCTTTGTTTTATTAAAACTTTTGGGTTTTGTATATCATAAAGGGTTTCCGCCAGTTCGCTTTAAAACCGATCCCCGTCGTTGATCGTAAGTCGATCCAATGGCCCGCATTACATCGCATCGCATTTTTTCATTCAGTACATTTGTTTGTTCCCCCCGATCGGCCATCCCTCCGATTAATTACCCACCGTTGATCTGATCCTCAGATCAACGGTCATCGCTCAGTCGCATCGCAAGTTTTCAGCGCTGTGCAATTTTTTCCCCACCGACTAAATGACTTCGATTGCATCTGGACCATTCGTTTGATCTCATCTAACGGCCCTAATTCGCTCCGATCATTAACCTTTCCTCTGCCTTTTGAAACCCTCTGATTCACTCCCCACCGTCGATCTGATCCTCAGATCGATGGCCAACGCTCAATCGCATCGGCGTTTCCCTGTACATTGGCACCATTTAAGTTTTTACCCCGATTGCGATCCTCCAATTAGATCTGGACCATCCACGTGTCCAGATCGGATGGTCCCAGATCATTCCCGCATTTACTTCCCATCGCTCTCCTTTCAACTATTATATGAAGATCTCCACCGTCAGGTGCTACCATCCAACGGCTACGCTCCTCCCCACGCCCTCTGAAGCAGTCTTTCCCAAAAAAGTAGGATTTCATAATGTTTTGTTTATTTTGCAGGTTTCGAAGGTTCTTCCCATAATATGAAGGAAAAGAAATCCGAGGGTGATGATCCTCCGGCCTTTCGGTTATCAAAAGGAAAAGGACTAAAAAGGCTCTACTCCACGTCTCGTCAATACTTCTTAGGCATTGATGACATACGAGCCTTGCGTGGCCTACACATCAACAAGACAATGTGTTATTAAAACACACTTAAAAGAGTATCAGTGTCAAATACAGAACATACCAGAACAGAAGATTGAAGACATATTTGAGGATTACGGCTAAGAATGATTATCAAAAGCCTAATCCTCGGGATTAAAACACAGTTAAAGGAACATCATAAGTGTTATTAGACAGAAAAGCCTTCACCGCCACATCTGAGGCAAAATGATTCCTCCCAGCTACCATTGTGCCACATGTGGCTTAAAAGCATTCAAACAGAGGTCGAAGTTATGGTCCAAAATTAGATATTTGCCTCGAACACAGCCAGAGAGTTGATTCTGCCGAAGAACTTAATGCAAAAATATATGCAGATTTACTCCAACATGACACAGAGCCTCAAAATTCAATGAAAGCTCCCACCGAGCTTAATCTTAAATGTAAATCCATTAATACAGTGAGAACACCTGTAAACTTCTCCATCGAGCCCCTCAAAGGCCGAGAAGTCATTAATCTATATTAATTATCTTGGGAGATCTTTTATCAAATCTCACCTCCTCATTCTTCTATAAATACCTCTGTAGAAGATGAGAAGTTGTTGGTTGGTTGGTTGTTGGTTGATCACAAGTTGTAATATTGAAACTCTTTGAAAGAATACATAGTCTGTTGAAGTTGAAGAACAAATTGAAGTCGTCGAAGCCATGATGATGTTGTTGCATACTTGTTCTTGAGAAGGCTCTATCATTGGATCCATGAGCTTGGTTGTTGATGAAGTATTCTGAACTGTTTAATGTTTTCTCCTATTTTCATTATGTTCCATAATTTCTTACTATAGTAGGTTGAATTTTTTAGGCTAATAAATGACTCCTGGAAGCACCTTAGACCTATTCATCCTTCACTGTTTCATGTTTTCTTCTACTGAGGTATTTTAGAGTCTTTAATCTCTCTCTTTAGTCCTCATGCTTGTTTATTTCCTTAATAGTTCCAACAGTTGGTTTCAACATGATTTATGGTTCTCCCTACTTGTCTGTTGCCACTTAAAAACTGTTATTGAAGTCTCCCTTTGAAGTATTTCTGTTTATAGTAAGTCAAGGAGGTCTGTTCTGATCTTGCCCTTTGTCCTCGCTTAAACAATTGTCTTAAAGGTCTTTTATAGTTGTGATCATAGATGTGTTAGGTGTTCCCTCTTCTATGACTGCAATTATCAGTGAATCTTTTATGTTTTCTAAGTCATTTGAAATAAAATCTTTGAGGAAATAGGGTGTTCCCCGAATCTTAGATTTCATTTTAAAAGTTGTTTTGAAATCATTATTTGCTTAAAGCTGTGATTTGTAGAATTCATGGTTAGCCCTGTCTACCAAATAGCTCTTTATTGTTCAAGTTGCACTTTCAAATTCCCTTTGTTTGAGAATTAAACTTCTCTTTCCAAATCATTGATGTCCATCTCATTCCAAAACCAAAGGATCCTATGGCCAAGTTAGATTTTCCCTCTGATATCCCATATCCATTGATGAGTATGTTATGACCTCTTCTTGACTCCATTGCCCAATGAACCAAATTTTTCTCTATTCTATATATCTTCCTAGACCTTTCATGTTCTGTTGTATCAAACCAACCAAATAAACAAACAAACACCTGCACTTAAATAACTATTCTAAAACCAATACTCAAAGCACACAAGATAAATCTTTGCAAACAAACATTTGAGAGATCCCTCTCTGAGAACAGGAGGACTAGATCCTGGAACTCTAAAGATTGGTTCTGATGTTGCCTTGTCTTTTGATTTGCCAAACTATCAAAACACAGGACACCAACACGTGGGGGAATTAAACTATAGTTTATAAAGAAAATAAGGGGTTTGAGGATTGTATATATGAGGGAATTAATTTTAAATACGGAATAAATGTATATAATGGGAATTAATAAATAAAGTTGGTTAAATGATTAAAATGAATGAGGGTGGTTAAATATACTAAGTTTAACATAAAACTGATATCGAGGAGGAATTTCTTCAATGTGGGACCCGATATATCACCTTTTTAAAGAAATACTTAGGATAAAGGTATTTTTGGGTATTTTTGAATAAAAATGGAAGTTGATAAAGGGTTTTTTACTTTTCCAAAGGAAAATTTGCATTTTCACTTAGGAAAAGGGGTTTTGTAAGGGTAAAAAGAGTGAGGTAGGGGAAAATGGTTAAAATGGAGGGAAAATGGTATTTTCCAAGGGGGTTGATTTTGAAGGGAAATTAGTAAATATGAAATGATCAATTTCTGCTATCCATATCTTGTGAAAACTACTTCTGCCTACCCATCAACTATCCTAACATTTTTTCTTCATTTCTTTGGGTGCATTTAAGCTTGCAGACACTTATCTATTTTTCTTTAACAACAAACTATCTAATTCTAACCTTATTACTTCCAAGGACTCAGATTAAACTGTTGAGATCCTTATTATTTTCTACCTAACTACTAATCTGCCAAGATTAAAAAGTTTGGCTAGATCTTTATTCTCTATCTATCAGCATGAAATTTAAAGCGTGAAAGGTCAATATTAAACAGTTTGACCTTCATGGATTGTGGTATTTTTTGACAAGCTGCACACAATCTTATTTTGAAAAGTAAAGTAAAAACTAGTGGCATTTGAATTTGCATCACTTTCATGATCTATTTTATCTCTTTTTTTGTTGGGGTCAATTTTTTACATTCTTTTTTATCTTTTTTGTTTCAGTCCTTTGATTTTTATTTTAGGACTTTTACCCTCTTTACATTTTTTATTTTTAATATGGAAAAACAATTTGCAGAAACAAAATTATGTACATATTACAAGACTAATCAAATTCAATTCAAAATTATGAATCCTATTATTATAGGACCCTAACAAAAACTACACCAACAGCTCCAAGGCATTGGAAGAAATCATCAACAATCAACGATCAAACAATGACAAGGCCAGTCTTGGTTACAAAGAAAAATTGGAAAAGGATGAAAGTCCTTCTATGACAACAAAAGAAGATGGATATGAAAAATATAACAAGCAGGTAGACCTCCCAACCAACTCAAGAAATCAGGACTCGTAGAAAGAGCCATGGAAGACAATTCCTCAAAGAAGATTTCCTCCTAGGTACCAACCTATCTTCTATGGTCATTGTTATTCATGTGGAAGGTTTGGACATAGAGCTATAGAATGTCGCACATATGTTTGGAATACATATAGTTTCAGGAGATCTTTCAGAAATGGATATTCCAGAACTCGACAGAATATTAATAGATTTGATCATTTGAGAGATAATGTCGAATGTTACAAATGTAACAATTTTGGACACCTGGCTAAAGATTGTAGACTTGGAATTTCTTCAAAGGAATTATCGCAAAATCTTAATGAACAAATATGGGAAAATAAGACTGAAAAATGTGGTATCACTCTCAAGGCTCAAAGAAACAGAAACATTTGGTATGTTGATAGTGATTTCTCAACTCATATTACTAGAGATAGGAATAATTTCATATCCTTGAAGGAAAAGAAGGATGGAACAGTGTCTTTTGGAAACGACAGGTCTTCAAACGTCGTAGAAGTAGGGAAAGTCACACTTGGAAGCAAGAATGCAATAACGAACTATGTGTTTTTGGTTGAAAATATGAATCAAAATATGCTCAGTGTTGGACAAATGTGCGATCAAGGACACACGATGCTATTTAACTCTAAGAAATGTGAAATCAGGAAATAAAAGTTTGGTAAAATTGTGGCTACAACAAGCATAGCTCCAATTGACATGTATATTTTGGATGAAACACCTAAAGGGATTTTTTTTCCGAAAGAAGATGAAATTTTTTTATGGCACAAACGAATGGGACATATAAATTTCAACAATTTGGTCAGAATCAACAAGAAGGAAGTAGTAAAAGAAATGCCTAAAATTTCAAAACCTACCAATACGATATGTGAATCTTGTTAGCATGGCAAGCAAACAAAACAACACTTTGCATCACGTCCATTTGAGTTAGTACATACTAATCTATGTGGTCCTATGAGAACAAAAGGTTTAGATGGATAATTATATTTTATGCTAATGATAGACTATTACACCATAATGACAGTTGTCATCTTCTTAAAGAAACAGGCTGAGGTATTTGAGTGTTTTAGAATCTACAGGGAATTGGTCGAAAATGAAACTGATTTGAAGATCAAATTTCTAAGATCAGATAATGGCGGAGAATTCACTTCCAAGGTGTTTCAGCAGTACTATGAGGAAAATGGAATAAAAAGGAAATTCTCAATAGCCAAAACACCGCAACAAAATGTAGTTGCTGAAAGAAAAAACATAAAAGTACAAGAAATGGTCAGAACAATGTCAAATGACTCAAAATTAGATGATAAATTATGGGTTCAAGAAATTGATACAGTTGTATTCATAATAAACAGAGGTTTTCTAAGGAACAATTGTAGCATGACTCCATGCGAATTATGGAAAGGAAGACTAGCTAACATCAAATACTTCAAAATATTTGGAAGAAAATTCTACATCAAAAGAGAAGATAAAAAATTGTTCAAGTTCTATTTCTGTGTCGATGAAGGTATTTTCGTTGGTTATTCACACAAAAGGAAGGCCTATAGATGCTTCAATCTGAGGCGAAAACAAAAAGTGGAAAGAATAAATGTTACTTTTAATGAATATTGTGTTACAAAGGATGACAATGAGATTGTCCCTTCAAGAAAATCTGAGGGATTTGAGGGAGGATCTGTGAATGATGAAGAGGAAGCTCTAGAATAAGACCAATCAAATAAGGAAACAATAGTCAACTAAGAGGCAATAAGAAATAATCAACAGGATGTACAAGAAATTCTCCAAAAGATTTAAAAGAATTGTGTCAAAAGAATTATCTGTCAAATCAACTCATCGGCAACATAAATGAAGGAATTGGAACCAGAAGAAGTTGACAGTTTCGTTCATCACAACAAACCCACCTTGCTTTTTTAGCAACTTTTGAGCCTAACGATTTTGAGGAAGATAATCAAGATGAACACTAGGTAGTAGCTATCAATGAAGAACTGGATCAAATTGAGAATAACAACACTTGGGAATTGGTTCCACGACCAAAGGATAAAATGTTATTGGAACTAAATGGGTCTTCAGAAAAAAAGTGAATTAGGATGGACAGGTTACCAGGAATAAGGCAAGATTACTCTGCAAAGGATATGCACAAGTTGAAGGAAATGATTTTGAAGAAACATTTTCTCCCGTTTCCATAATGGAAGCTATAAAAATATTTCTCACTTATGCATGCTCAAGAAAAATCAAGGTCTACCAAATTGATGTTAAGTCAACCTTTCTAAATGGTGAATTGGAAGAAAAAGTTTAAATTGAACAACCCGAAGGTTTTCTTCTCTCTAAAAAGGAAGACTATGTCTATAGATTAAAGAAGGCACTATATGGCCTCAAGCAAGCTCCTAGAGCTTGGTATGCTCATCTTGATGGATATATACATCAACAAGGATTCAAGAAAGGAAGTGCCAAAAACAATCTCTATGTGAAATTGGATCAATACAGCCTAACAATTATCGAGGTATATGTGGACGATATAATTTTTGGAAGCAATAATGACAGATTAAGTAAAAAAATTTCCACAAAGAGGAAAAGTGAGTTTGAAATGTATCTACTTGGTGAGATGACATACTTTTTAGGGCTTCAGATATCTCAGCAAGATAAAGGAACATTTATATATCAAACCAATTACATCAAGGAAATGATCAAGAAATTCAAGATGGAATATTGCAAGCCTGTCCTTACCCCAATGGTAATAGGTTGCAAGTTAATTTTAGAAGATTCTTCAAAGGATGTGGACCAAAGGTTGTATATATCTAAGATTAGAAATCTTATATATGTGACATCTTCTCGACCAGACGTAATACATGCAGTTGGACAAGTAGCAAGATTCCAAATAGCACCAAAAGAATCTCATATTATTATCGTCAAAAGAATTCTTCGAGATCTTAAGGGCACAACAAAATATGGTTTATGATATCACAAAGGAAATAATCTAGTTATCCAAGCTTATATATATGCATTTGGGGAAGAAGTGTTGATGATCGAAAGAGTACCACTGGAGCAACATTATATCTTGGTGGTTGCCTTCTCTCATGGTTAAGAAAAACTCAGTCTTCAATCTCGTTATCCACAACAGAAGCAAAATATATCATGGTAGCAACTTGTTGTACTCAAGTTCTTTGGATGAAGTAAACTTTGCAAGATCTTCAAGTTAATTTGGTGAGCCTATTCCCATCTTTTGCGATAACACCAGTGCGATCAGTATCTCCAAGAATCCTGTGATGCATTACAAAACAAAGCACATTCCGATCAAATATCATTTCGTTAGAGAGCAGGTCACCAAAAAGAATATCAAGCTTGAATATGTTGGCACAAAGGAACAAATTGTTGACATATTTACCAAACCATTACCTCGTGAATCATTTAAGTATCTTTGCCTAAAGCTTGGGATTCTCCCAAGTTATCATTAGACTCTTTCTCTTATCTAACTAAGTAAAAAAGGGGGATTTGAGGTGTGTACAGGTCCGCAGGATGACGTTTGTCAGGGTGTGTTACCCTTTGTCATTGATGAAAAAGTGGGAGAGAATGTTGTGGGAAGAGTTGTCATGATCGCAGGGGGAGTACTTGTGTTGCAATAAATTCCAAAGGGGGATATTTTTTATCAATGGTTGTCATTGATGTCAACCCAAGAAGCACCAGGGGCTACCCCAATCTTGCATGGGAATTTTTACTTGAAAAATTACTCTATTCTGAGTCAAGTATATTTTGGATGGTTTCTAATTGTTGAGATGTTTCCGTTGATATATGGTACACCACATAATTCTTCATGGTTTGAGAGATATTCATGTTGAATTTAATAACCCCAGTTAGTGGGCTAAAATCCCATGGGTTTGTGGCATGACACTAATCATTGGTTGTGGTCATTGAATTATCAATAATTAATAATTTTTTAAACTCCTAAAATCCCTCCAACGTTCACTTGTTGAAGACCCTCTCAACCTAAGCATTTATATAAATTTTGACTCTCATATCCTCCTAATGTAAGTATTTCGCTACTTAAAACAAATCATCGTGGAATTATCACTATAATGTTTTTTCTGCGAATCTTCAAATGTTGAAAAAAAAAAAAAACCATTTGAGCCGAAATCCTGATGAACTGCATGACTGAATTTATGATATTGGTTCATTATATTTTCGGAGATATGATCTGTGGAAGTTAGGGTTTTTGCAAACTCCTGAATTTCATGTCGAACATGTGACCTTAAGAAAATCGTCATAAATTTATCTCTAAGAATTGGATTCAAATTTCATAAAAAGGGACAGAAAGAGGACAGACTATAGTTTGTTGGATATTATTTTCAAAACTAAAGGTTGAAACAGTGACACGTGTCACTTTGTACAAGTTCGCTCTACTGAACCAGTCTATAATCAGGTCATCATAGGATATTAGGCATAACTATTTCTTGAAGAATCCAATATTGATCAGACCTGTGGGTTTGGAAAGTGGACTCAGAGGGCTACCACAAGGTGCAATTTCAGACCTTGTGTTATCACTATAAAAAAAAATTCCAAACTTGGACATTTTGCTTTGTTCCTAGTCATAGTCTTTTAGATAGGTGTGAAGTCATGTTAAGTTTTAGGGGTTAAGTGATAGGGTTAGAGTCTCATTTCCATTCACAAAATAAAGTATAACAACCTTATTTCATACCTTGATAGTCTCATACCATGTTTAGAGAGTCAAATTTTAAACCATTTTGAAAAAAAATTATTAAGCCACGAAACCATGTTTTCGTAGCATAAACAGTGTTAAAAACTGCTTTTGCGCTACGAAAACGCTGCTCATTTCGTAGCACAAAACCCTGAAATTGCATTGAGCACACTACGAAATCATGGATTCATAGCATGTCTTATCAGCTATCAAATCCACCATAATTTCGTTAATCATTCATGATTAGGTGTCAGCCACGAGTCTTTTCCCACGCATGCAACCATTAATAGCCATCATGACATTCATTAGAGGTCATTTGTCTTATGTCATTTTCAAATTTGAAAGGCGATGGTTTTGGTTTTATTGTCTCATGCAAGAAACACATGATGCATACCCTCTTCTGAATGGTAAGCTCATGGTAAGTAGAAACCAAAGCTTCTCTTTCATTCATCAAGCGAGGTAGTGTCTCTAATCAAGCGAGGCAGTTTACTCTAAAATCAAGCAAGGCTGTTGGTTACAGGTTTTCAAAAAGCACACAGGAATTTCAAGGAAAGGATGACAGAGGAAAGAAAGAATCACAGGTCAGGCCACTGTTTAAGGATGGAGCCTAAAATTATAGAGGCTCTAACAAAAGACAAATCAATTGAGGAGGCCTTCAAAAAGACAAGATGTTGGAAGTTCTGTGAAAAATTACAGGGAGGTCATAATCCAGTGACAAAAGAGTATTCTCTTCAATTCACAGGTTCTAATACAAAGGTTGGTCTCTTAAACTTGACAATTTCCCCTGAAACTATATCATCAGTGACAGAGATTCCAAGGAGAGAAGAAAGATGGTTCAAAAATTTCAGGTTTGAGATGGAACCTTGTAAAAATTTTCTAAAGCCAGGGTTTGAAGAGACATATTTAACTAAAGCAGTGCCAAGAAGCTACATCAAGAACACCTATGCCAATATTCTCTACAACATTCAAAGGTACTTCACCTGTGAGGGAAGATACCATAAAGTGTATTCTTATCATTTCAAACTCTTGTTTCATTTTACTGGAATGATTTCTTTGGATTTTCATTTCTTCTTGTTTCGAAGTTTAGCTAAGATGGCAGATAAAGTGCAAATGAAAGCTCAATACTGTGAAACTTCACTTTTCCATCATGGTCTAGTTAGATTGATAGTTTTACATGAACTTCAGAGGATGAACAGAGAATGGTCTACATTTTTGTTTTTGTGTGGATTTGGGGTGGAAACACAAGGAGCGGGTATTAGCCCTAAGGCCAAAGAAAAATCATCATCAAAAACCAGTGACCCTGTAGAGACAATATCAAGAATATTTGTCAAGCTAAAACCTCAAGCAAGTGAAAGATCCAGAGATTAAAAGATCAGTGATTATTCAAGAAACCCCTCAACCTGCACAAAAGAAGACAAATAAAGCTAAGGAAACAGTACTGGAACACTCAACCAACAAATCAGCCCAGAAAAGATTGACTAGAAGTCAAATAGCAAAGGAAAAGGGAAAAACAGTGGTTTCAGAAGAAGATACAGGTTTAAACGGTAGTTTGAATGATATTTTACAAGCTATTGATATTGAGGAATCTCCTTTAGTTTAGGCATATTTTAAAAGATTGGATGAAGGGAAATCTAAGAAGATCAAATCTTCCAAAAAGCTGGATTTTGATGATAAAATTTCAGAGCTTGTGTGCAAGCCTAGAAGGCCTGTAACTAGGAAATCAAAAAGGTTGAAAGGGTTGGATATGGAGTTAGATAAAGCTGGGGAAGTTTCAAATTTTTATGAGGAGCCCATAGACCTCTCATCACCAATTCCTAAAAGTGACAGAAATAGAGTTTTCAACACTCAAAGAGAAAAGAGCAGTTATGAAGGAATTAAAGAAAATTTGAGACTAGCTACTCTTGAAATTTCTAAGCTTAAGAAGAAAGCAAGAAAACATGTTGTTGAGAAGATAAACTTCAATAGAATAAAGGCTCTGTGGGAGCTTGAAAGAGTTTCAAAACCTGAAACAGTCAACAGTGAAGCTCAGTATTTTACCTGGACTCTTCCAGCAATCAAAGAGGCTAGATTTGTGAGAATGATAAATGTTAATTTAAGGGATACTAACAGAAGGTTGAAGAGGCAGATTGAAGATATTGAAATTCAATTGACAAAGTCTGAAGGTCAGCTATAGCAGAGGTAGAACAAGAGCAGTAAATGACAAATCCTTAATACAGTTTTGTTTTTGGGAAGGACATCACTTTTTGAAGACATTGCAAAGTTAAATTATTTTGATTGTTAAGGTCTATTAACATCAAGGAAATCATTAAAAGGCTGTAAATACTCTTAAAATATGAAGATTATGAAAAGACTGTGTAAAAAGGATATACACAGCAGTTTCGTAGCATGCTACGAAACTGCTGTAGGTGCATTTTTGAACATTTTTGTAAAAGTTTTGAGAGGTAAAAAAGCTTGGTTTCCAAATTCTGTTGTTGGTGGTGGTTAGAAAGGGTTCACAAATGAAAGTCCAGGTCTCTAGGCAAAAGAAAGTGGATGGTTGAGAGATGTTTACAAAGATACAAGTTCTGCGCTACAGAAACATCTGCTCATTTCGTAGTGCAGCCATACCATCTCTCCTTATACCTTTTCAAAGGCTTAGCTTTATGTACAGGTGGAATGGAATGGTTCCATGGAAATGACAACACATGTCACTTATCTTAAAAAGTCAACATTGCCAGCAAAAAGGGTTCAAAGATCATCAAATAAGGAAAAGGCTAAATTAGAGGAAACATGTCCCCTGTTTTGTAGGGAAAATAAGATATGAACCAGCATGATAGCATAACAAGATTGCAAGCATCATCAAGGTCGAAGATATAGAGGAAAAACTGTCAGAGATATTATTTAAGTTCTAGATAAGGTTGTTTAGACATAATATGGAGTTTTACTCCTATTTGTATTAGGAAGTCTACAACAGACAGTTAACTGTCAGATGTAATTAATAGTCTGTTTTAGGAGCAAATAAGTGTCAATCTAAGAAATTTGAATTCTCTTCATGATGGATAAGGGAATCCAAGATTGTAATGATGACTCTATAAGAGACATGAGGTTGAATTGATAAAGGTTGGAAATTTTCATTAACAAGCAAACTATGTCACTATAGAAAACCGTGTATTTTTATCATAATACAGATATTGGCTTACTACTCAGGATTTAGAAAGAGTTTTTGATGTTTGATCTTCCTATGGCTCTCTTTATCTACCTATTTGCAGTGGTATGAACATATGTTACTTAGAATTCATTGGAAAATGCTCTAATTTCTTGCATATGTTTGTAAACTTTGTTTTGTTCACTCTGTTACTATTTTGTTGATACATATAAAAACTCTGAAATGCCCTGACTTCCATGATAAGCTAATCTTGATGTTTTGTGGAAACATGCCTTGACTCCATAGCCCAATAGATGTTTGTTGATCAGTGATTCAACCAGTCATACACTTTTATCCAATTTATTCCTAGATTTATCCATCTAATCCTTAATTCAAAATCTTAAACCTAGTGAGAGAGCCCTCTCAGGTTGAGGAGGCTAAGCCTCAACTAAAAGTCTGGTTTGAAATAGTTACTCAGATTCTACTTGATTAGCAGCCTATCAGGGTCAAATTTTGTGATAACATTTTGGTGCGTCTGATAGGAACCTGAAGATTATTCATTCCTGAAATCAAGAAGCTGAACTTCTAAAGGTAGCAGGAGCTTAGAAAGTTTTCGAGGCTGAAATCTACCTTGGTGACTCCATACATTTTGAAAAGTTTAAAGGTGGCTTCGAGAAGGAGATATACACGGAGAAATCCTGATCCTAATCCACCTACTGCCGTGGACAATCCAAACACTATTTAAAGAGGCAGTTAAAGAATTTCAGAAATATCAGGTACTCCATCTCATTCGAAATATTTCTCCTTTGAAATATTAAGAAGTCCTGAAGACAAAAGAGTTGATGATAAAATTCATAAAGTGTTTTTCAGATCAGAAAGTGAAAAGGAATTCATTGATATTATCTTAGACTTGCAAAGGAGGGGAATTGACACTTCAGCCCTAGTAACCCAAGAGGACAAAGAGGAATTTTGGGAAGCTGTTACCTCTGAGCTGTTGCTAGAAAAAGAGTCTCTAGATAAACTTAAATAACTTGACCCTTTTGAAGTCTTACTAAAATCCAAAGTTGGTTTTCCCCTTCCAAATTGGAGCTCAATTGTCAGTGGCTTGCAGAAACCAAGTAGTCCTCCTCATATTAGTTCTTCATCTTATGTTTCTGTCATTCCTAAAAATACTTTTCATCCCTCAAGCATGGCTGCTCCTGCTAGGTATGCACCACTTGTACTCCCTGTTGTTTTGCATGATCTTCCTAGTAAATACGCTGCTAGGATCCCTACTTGGGGTAGTGATGAAGAAATTACAACAGAGGAATATGTAGATAGATTTAATGATTTTATAGACAGGGAATAAGTTGATGATGAAGATGTGAAATTAAGGTTGTTTGCACAGATTTTTATTGGTGAAGTTAGAAAATGGTTTAAATCCCTTGCACTAGGAAGCATTAGAAATTGGGATGAGTTTGAAGATAAATTTTTAAAGAAATGGGGAAACAAAACCAATCCAGTTCAATCACTTACTAAATATAATAGCCTTAGAAGGGTAGTTGATGATTCTGTCCAAAACTTTTCAAAGAGATTTAATAAATTTTTTGACTCAATTCTAGCTCATTTGAAACTTCCGAAAGCCTTGGCACAAATGAGATATGCTGAAGCATTTGATTATGAATTTTCTATCCTGTTGAGAGAAAGAGAATCACCTACACTTGCTGAAATGCAAAGTGATGCAGTTAGAGTGGAGGTAAACATGATAGCTGCTAAAAATTCAAAAATGGGAAAAATAAATTGAAATAAGAAGAGAAAACTTCCACTTCAACTTATGAAGATAAATTTGATTCAATGATGAAAACCATGGATAATTTGATGGATAGGTTGGCTCTTGGAAACACTTCATCTCCTCTTGTGCAACATGAACCTCAATTCAGAAATCCTCAATTCAGGAGGCCTCAGAATCAACAAAGGCCAAGAGAAAATAGAAATCAGCAGCTTGATCCTCCAGTGAGACCTCCTTTTCAGCAGAATTTGGTAGATGAAGAAGATGAGCCTGAAATTCCTGAAGAATCCATCCATTGTCTTGATGAAGAGATGTCAGGAATTTTCTTGACTAAGGAAGAGCATGATGAGTCAGATTTGGCTAACCAAGAGGGAGAATCGTCAGATTATTTTAAGGAATATCAGCATGCCATTTTTGATATGCAAAACCAATATAATCTCAAAAACAGAAATGCACCTAGCCTAAGAAATATGCTCCAAAGGTTGTTGAAGCTAGAAATGATACCCCAAAGGTTGTTGAAGGTAAAAAAGACACTCTACTTGGTAAGAAAGATACTCAACCTCCTCCTCTTATCAAAGAAGTTGAAAAATCCGTTTCTATTTTTAACCTTGAGAATGAGATTTCAAATATTAATATATCGGTCCCATTTAGTGAGATTCTCAAGGTAAATGAATATAGAAGCAAGATTTTTAAGTTGTTAAACTCACAACCAGGAGCTGCTGATATTTTGAATGTTCAAGAAGATAATCCTACTATATATTTGGGTCCAAGGATAGAAGATGAACAAAATGAAGAGTTTCCTCCTTTTTATGTAAGCTTTAGTATTCATGATATGACTTTACATAATGCTATGTTAGATTCAGGGGCTTCACATAAACTTATGCCCAAAGTAATCATGGAAAGGATGGGATTACAAATCACAAGACCATATAAGGATTTGTTTTCCTTTGATTCAAAAAGAGTTCAATGTATTTGTCTAGTCAAGGATGTTGTTGTTGGTCTAACACAAATCCCAGCAAAGGCAGTTGTTATGGATATTGTTGTGGCTCATGTTCCTCCAAATTTTGGTATTCTATTGTCAAGATCATGGGCAGCGAAAATCAAAGGCACAATGCAGATGGACCTTACCTATGCCACTAGTCCAGTTTTTGGTGAAGAAAGGAGATTGTATTGGGAGACTAGAATGGATTACATGGTAAGTAGCAAAGATAAGCCTCAAAATTTTCCTATTTATGAATTTGATACTGAGCTTGGATCTGCCATTCTTTTCAATGAGTTAACTAATAGTGTTGATGAAGAAATAAGAGTAGAAAATCAGCAAACAAAAAATCAACAAGTAAATAACAAATGGATGGAAGAATGGTGGTCACTTTACTTTGATGGATCAGTAGGAAAAGAGGGGGCAGGAGCAGGGATTTGGATTACAAGTCCAACTGATAAGAGTAATTTTTACTCTTACAAACTGAATTTTGATTGCATAAACAACATGGCTGAATATGGGTCTTTGATTTTGGGTCTAGATCTTCTTAAAAAAATGAAGGCCCGAAATATTTCTGTTTTTGGAGATTCTGAATTGGTTATTAGACAAGTGGAAGGTGTTTATCAAACAAAGGATGTAAGAATGAGAGCTTACAAAAATTTAGTTTTAGACATGTTGGAGAATTTTCAAGATTTTTCCTTCATAGTCAAATATAGAGATCAAAATTCCATTGTTGATTCTCTTGATGTCTCTGCAAGTCTCTTCATCATTCCTATGCATTCAAATGAAAAATATGAGATTGAAGTTCGTCATAGACTAGCCATATCGGACAATATCACAAACTGGCAAGTTTTTGAAGATGATCAACAGGTAAAGAATTTTATTGAGCTGAAAGAAGAATTTGAAAGTACACATGTAGATCAGCAAAATATGTTTGTTGAGTCTAAAGGAAATTCTGAAATTTTGCAATTGAATAATAATGCAATACCAAAAGGTCTTATTCCTCTTGAGAAGCTTTTTGATCAAAATGATGTTTTTAAAGCGCCAAAATTACAAGCAGATGAAGAGGAAGTAGAGAGCTGTAATCTTGGTACATAAGCTTTGCCTAAAATGATCAAAATTTCAAGGTTTCTTTTAGCTTATATGAAATTCAAATATACTGAGATGATGAGGAGGTTTATTGATGTTTTTTCTTAGAGTTATCTGATTTAAAGAAATATGATCATTCCATTATTCAGCATACTATTCCTATCAAAGAAAATGAGAAACCATTCAAACAAAAGTTGAGGAGAATTAACCCCCTTCTCATGCCATTGATTGAAAGGGAGATTAAGAAACTCTTTGATGAAAAAATCATTGTCTCAATCAGATTCTCCAATTGGCTTGCAAATCTGGTACCGGTTAGAAAGAAGAATGGAGAAATCAGAATTTGTATTGACTTTATAAATTTGAACAAAGCATCACTAAAGGACAACTATCTTCTTCCCAAGATGGATACAGTTCTGCAAAGTATTGTTGGTTCTCAAAGAATGTCTATGCTTGATGGTTTTTCAGGTTACAACCAGATTCTTGTACATCCAGATGATCAGGAGAAAACAACTTTCACAACACCATGGGGCACATTCATGTACGCCAAGATTCCTTTTGGTCTCATGAATGCGGGAGCCACTTTCCAAAGAGAAATGGACATTGATTTTTCTAAAGAAAAGGATAAGTCGGTGGTTTTTTATCTTGATGATATAACAATCTTTTCAAAGAAAGAAGAAGATCATTTGAAACACTTAGAAAGGGTTCTGCTGAAATGTAGAATGTTTGGTATTTCTCTTAATCCTGCTAAAATCATCTTTGCTTTAACTAATGGAAAATTATTTGGTCATATCATTTCTTAAGATGGAATTAGGATTGATCCTAATAGAGTTAATGCAATTCAAAAGGTAGATTTGCCAAGAAGTAGGAAAGAGATTCAATCATTTCTTGGAAAAGTGAATTTTGTTAGACACTTCATTCCTAACTTTGCTGAGATTGTCAAAGATATTACAAGGATGTTAAAGAAAGGAGTTGATATCAAATGGACAGCTGAAGCTAAAAAATATTTTGAGAAAATGAAGAAGGCACTCACACAAGCACCAGTACTCATCAGCCCAGATTTTTCCAAAGAATTTCTCGTTTTTACATTTACTTCCAAAAACACAACTGCTAGAGTTTTGCTACAAAAAGGAAAGCAAGGTTCTGAACAACCTATTTATTTATTTAGTAAAACATTAGCAAATGCTGAGCTAAAGTATAATATTTTAGAAAAACAAGCCTATGCTTTGGTGAAATCTATAAAATATTTCAAAATTTATATTTTGCATTCTCACATCGTGGCATATGTTCCAAGTGCTGTGATAAAAGACATTCTAACTCAGGCAAATCCTGATGGTAAGAGGGGAAAATGGATCACCAAATTGTTGGAATATGATATAGACATCAAACCAACCAAGTTGGTGAAGGAACAAGGCTTGGCGAAACTAATGACTCAGTCAAATTTGGATTGTCTTGATATAAATTTGAATGCAGAAATATCAGAAATTTCTAATGATGAGGAAGAATTGGTTCAAATTGAAGAGAAATACATCACTTCTGAGTGGTATAAGGATGTGGTTTTTGTTCTACAACATCACAAAGCTCGCGCTAATCTAACAATGTCCAAAGCAGGGTTTGTAAAGTTGAAATCTTTAAGATATTTTGTATATGACAGAAATCTATTTTGAAAAGATATAGGAGGAATTTTGCTGAATTGTTTACTAGAAGAAGAAGCTGATAAAGTCATTGAAGAATTTCATAAAGGTAATTTCAAAGGAAACCATTATTGGAAGGCTATAGAAAATAATATTCTCACAGCGGGATATTTTTGGCCAAAAATGTTTAAAGACATCTATAAAAGAATTGTTGCATGTCATGAATGCCAAATTTTTGAAGGAAGAAAAAAGCTTGTGCCTCTTCCTTTGGTTCCTATCGATGTGGAAGCTCCTTTTCAGCAGTGGGGATTAGACTTTATTGGAGAGATACATCCACCATCATCAGGGCAGCATCACTGGATTCTCACAGCAACAGACTACTTCACCAAATGGATAGAGGTGATACTAACAAGGCAAGATAATGACTCTGTAATTATCTCTTTTCTAGAGAATAATATATTGTCTAGATTTGGCTGTCCCATGAAGATTATAATAGATAATGCTCAAGCATTTAAGTCCAAGAAAATGATAAATTTCCGCCATCAATACCATATCACTCTTGGACACTCTATTGCATACTATCCGCAAGGGAATGGTCTTACTGAATCATCAAATAAGAGCATTGTAAGAATCATCAAAAAGGTATTGCAAGAAAACAAAAAATCTTGGCACTTAAAGCTGAAGTACGCCTTATGGGCTGATAGGATTTGTACAAAGAGGTCAATTGGAACTTCGCCATATGAACTTGTCTATGGTGCTGAAGCTGTTTTTCCGACATCACTTGGGGTACCAGTCATGAAGTTAATTCAAGGACTTGAAGAGTGTTGGCAATATGATGCAGAGTGTTGTCCTTGATGGCAACCCACTGAATGAAGATGAAGATATGTGACTGTTGACATGTGTTGTCCTTGATGGAAATCCACCTGATGAAATTATTCTTGACTTGATGGACTTGGTAAATGATGTAAATCTGATGTGATATGATGTTTGTTGACAATATGATGCTAAGTGTTTGAAAGGCAACCCACTTAATGAAGATGATGACAACTTACTTGGTGAAGTTGTGCTTGTTAGAATATGTTCTTGATGAGCTAAATATGATGTATCTACAGTGTGTACAGAAGGCAATGAAGAAAGGAATTCAAAATGTGCTCAATCTAGTATGTCTCAAGGCATACGCGGATATGTCTAGGGGAAGTCGCGTATGCACGCGGGAAAGAACGTGCCAAGTCGCGTATGGGAAAAAAGCGCTCAAAAAGTGCAAAACCAGGGGTAACCACCATGGTATTGACCCATTGTATTGGGTAATGATCCGCCTAATTGACCCCGTCCAGGAATACCATCGGAAGTAATGTAGTTTTGGGCTCATGGTATTGAAAGGGGCTCATGGTATTGAAAAATGATAAACCTATATAAAGAGATGAAATTCATTGTGCAAATCATGAGTGTGGGTGCAAGATGTCTGAGCTTGAATGAATACTTCTCTCTGAAGTAGATCTGAATGGAAAGGGTTACACTTGAATGATAAATCTGAATGTATGATACACCAATGATGAAGAAGGGGATCTAGATCTGAAATGTACTTGTATCTACTAGATCTGCTTATGGAAGGTTTAGATCTGAATTGAGGCGAACATCTGTCCGAAGTAAAAGGGTAAATCTGAACAGAATTGCTTATCTGAAGAAGTATGCTGCTTTATAATAATTGAAGATCTATACGCTACTTAGCCGCAGAAGAAGCGCGTATATACGTGGCTTCTCTGAATAAAAAGAGCGTATGCGCAATGAAATTGGCTCTATAATTTGTACAGAGGTATACGCGAGTTTATGTGGACGGAAGCGCGTATATACGCGACATCAGTGAAAGGAAAGCACGTATGCAAACTAGGGTTTACTGAAGTCTGTGGTAAGAAATGTCTGATCTAATCTGCTATATTGCTGCTATCTGTATTCTACTGTTCTGAGTTTCCTGTATCAGTTTGGTTGTATGGTTGAGCTTGAAAGGATGAAAAGGGTCTAGTCTGAAAATATGATGAAACGTGGCCTGCAAGTTGTGTTCTATTGAAGTTGTTGGATCCAGTGTGAAAATTGATGAAACGTGGTCCGAAGGGGTGCTGAAGGTTGTAGCCTTCAGTCAGGGGGTTGTAGCTCCCTTCCAGGTGAGGCTGGTAAACAAGATCGGGGGGTCGTAGCTCCCTTCCAGGAGAGGCTGGTAAACGAGTCAGGGGGTCGTAGCTCCCTTCCAGGAGAGGCTGGTAAACGAGCGCAGGTGGGTGCCTGCGTGCTGGTCAAGTCTACGCCAACACATATGTTGTAAGATGTTTTCTCTATAATAAAATATTGAAGGCTGAGCAACTGCAGCGGTGGTTTTCTCCCGACTTGGGTTTCCACCTAAAAATCCTGGTGTTCATATGTGATGCTTTGTGTGATGGTTTATTCTGTTCTTACTGCACATATTTACTGTTTATAGAACATCTAATAAATGAATGATGGAATGATATAAGTGAAGACCTAATGGTATAATTAGATCTCTGGGTATACGCGAGTTTCATGAAGGATTTCCGTGTATATACGCTATTTGGCTTCATCAAAGTAGCGTATGGGTTTTAGAGAGTGAAAAGGTAAAAATTTTGAATATGCTGTAAATACTGATTCACCCCCCCCCCCCCCCCTCTCAGTATTTTTCCCAACAAAGAGGAACCAAATGCCATTCAGAGGAGGATCAACCAGCTGATAGCCTTGCAAGAAAAGAGAAATGAAGTCTATGACAGCCATCAACAAGTTCAAAATAGAATCAAGAAAACTTTTGATAAGAAGATCAAAGAAGATAGTTTCCAGCTACAAGACAAAGTGCTGAAATGGGAGGCCAAAATTGACTAAAAGGGCAAGCACGTTAAGTTTGAGAATTTATGGAAGGATCCTTTTAAGATTGTTGGTTTTCATGGGAACAACACTTATATACTACAGGAAATTGATGGAAGATCATATGCTAGAGGGCCTGTTAATGGCAGGTTCCTAAAGCATTATGCTTGCTGAAGTTTTATTAGTCACTCATGACATTGTACATATTCCATCTTTGTCAATTTTATTGCTAATAATGACAAGCTGAAACAGAGATCTTAAGCCCGAAGTGAAGGCCCAAACAGTTCGAAGAAGATGCTTGTCAATAGAAATTTATGTTTTTATAAAAAATGGATAGCACTGGAGCTGTGGGTTCTTAGTGTACCACAGGGGCACACTATCCCAAGTGGAGCCACTTTTATCACTATAAAAAAAAATTCCAAACTTGGATAGTGTTCTTTGTTCCTAGTCATAGTTTTTTAGATAGGTGTGAAGTCATGTTAAGTTTTAGGGGTTAAGTGATAGGGTTAGAGTCTCATTTCCATTCACAGAATAAAGTATAACAACCTTATTTCATACCTTGATAGTCTCATACCATGTTTAGAGAGTCAAATTTTAAACCATTTTGAAAAAAATTTGATTAAGCCACGAAACCACATTTTCGTAGCAAAGACAGTGTTAAAAACTGCTTTTGCGCTATGAAAACGTTGCTCATTTCGTAGCGCAAAACCCTAAAATTTCATTGAGCGTGCTACAAAATCGAGGATTCGTAGCATGTCTTGTCAGTTATCAAATCCACCAAAATTCCATTAATCATTCATGATTAGGTGTCAACCACGAGTCTTTTCCCACACATGCAACCATTCATAGCCATCATGACATTCGTTAGAGGTCATTTGTCTTATGTCATTTTCAAATTTGAAAGGGGTTGGTTTTGGTTTTATTGTCTCATGCAAGAAACACATGATGCATACCCTCTTCCGAATGGTAAGCTCATGGTAAGTAGAAACCAAAGCTTCTCTTTCATTCATCAAGTGAGACAGTGTCTCTAATCAAGCGAGGTAGTTTACTCTGAAATCAAGCAAGGCTATTGGTTACAGGTTTTAAAAAAGCACGCAGGAATTTCAAGGAAAGGATGACAGAGGAAAGAAAGAATCACAGGTCAGGCCATTGTTTAAGGACAGAGCCTGAAAGCATAGAGGCTCTAACCAAAGACAAATCAGTTGAGGAGGCCTTCAAAAAGGCAGGATGTTGGAATTCTGTGAAAAATTGCAGGGAGGTCATAATCAAGTGACAAAAGAGTTTTCTCTTCATTTCACAGGTTCGAATACAAAGGTTGGTCTCTTAAACTTGAAAATTTCCCCTGAAACTATATCATCAATGACAGAGATTCCAAGGGGAGAAGAAATATGGTTCAAAATTTTCAAGTTTGAGATGGAACCTTGTAAAAAAATTCTGAAGCCAAGGTTTGAAGAGACATATTTAACTAAAGCAGTGCAAGAAGCTACATTAAGAACACCTATTCCAATCTGCTCTACAACATTCAAAGGTACTTCACCTGTGAGGGAAGATACCATAAAGTGTACTCTTATCATTTCAAACTCTTGCTGCATTTTACTGGAATGATTTCTTTGGATTTGCCTTTCTTCTTGTTTCAAAGTTTAGCTAAGATGGTAGATAAAGTGCAAATGAAAGCTCAATACTGTGAAACTTCACTTTTCCATCATGGTCTAGTTAAATTGATAGCTTTAAATGAACTTCAGAGGATAAACAGAGAATGGTCTACATTTTTGTTTTTGTGTGGATTTGGGGTGGAAACACAAGGAGCAGGTATTAGCCCTAGGGCCAAAGAAAAATCATCATCACAAACTAGTGACCCTGCAGAGACAAGATCAAGAATATTTTTCAAGTTAAAACCTAGAAAGAAAGTGAAAGAGCCAGAGATTAAAAAATCAGTGATTATTCAGGAAACCCCTCAACCTGCACAAAATAAGACAACTAAAGCTAAGGAAACAGTACTGGAACACTCAACCAGCAAATTAGCCCAGAAAAGATTGACTAGAAGTCAAATAGCAAACAAAAAGGGAAAAATAGTGGTTTCAGAAGAAGATCCAGGTTCAAAGGGTAGTTTGAATGATATTTTACAGGCTATTGATATTGAGGAATCTCCTTTAGTTTAGGCAGATTTTATAAGATTGGATGAAGGGAAATCTAAGAAGAACAAATCTTCCAAAATGCTAGATTTTGATGATAAAATTCCAGAGTTTGTGTTCAAGCCCAAAAGGCCTCTAACTAGGAAATCAAAAAGGTTGCAAGGGTTGTATTTTGAGTTAGATATAGCTGGAGAAGTTTCAAATGTTTATGAGGAGCCCATAGACCTCTCATCACTAATGCCTAAAAGTGACAGAAACAGAGTTTTCAACACTCAAAGAGAAAAGAGCAGTTATGAAGGAATTAAAGAAAATTTGAGACTAGCTAATCTTGAAATTGCTAAGCTTAAGAAGAAAGCAAGAAAACATGTTGTTGAGAAGATAAAATTCAACAAAATAAAGGCTCTGTGGGAGCTTGAAAGAGTTTCAAAACCTGAAACAGTCAGCAGTGAAGCTCAGTATTTTACTTGGACTCTTCCAGCAATCAAAGAGGCTAGATTTGTGAGAATGATAAATGTTAATTTAAGGGCTACTAACAGAAGGTTGAAGAGGCAAATTGAAGATCTTGAAATTCAATGACAAATTCTAAAGGTCAGCTACAGCAGAGGTATAACAAGAGCAGTAAGTGACAAATCCTTAATACAATTTTGTTTTTGGGAAGGACGTCACTTTTTCAAGAAATTGCAAAGTTAACTTATTTTGATTGTTAAGGTCTATTAACATCAAGGAAATCATTAAAAGGTTGTAAATACTCTTAAAAGCTGAATATTATGAAAATACTATGTAAAAATATAATCACAGCAGTTTCGTAGCGCGCTACGAAACTACTATAGGTGCATTTTTGAACATTTTTGTAAAAGTTTTGAGAGGTAAAAAAAGCTTGGTTTCTGAATTCTGTTGCTGGTGGTGGTTAGAAAGGGTTCACAAATGAAATTCCAGGTCTCTAGGCAAAAGAAAGTGGATGGTTGAGATATTTTTACAAAGATACAAATTCTGCGCTACGAAAACAACCACTCATTTCGTAGCGCAACCATACCATCTCTCCTTATACTTTTTCAAAGGCTTAGCTTTCTGTACAGGTGGAAGGGCATGGTTCCATGGAAATAATAACACATGTAACTTATCTTAAAAATTCAACATTGCCAGCAAAAAGGGTTCGAAGATCATCAAAGAAGGAAAAGGCTAAATTATAGGAAACATGTCCCCTATTTTGTAGGGAAAATAAGATATGAACCGACATGATAACATAACAAGATTGCAAACATCATCAAGGTCGAAGATATAGAGGAACAACTGTCAAAGATATTATTTAAGTTCTAGATAATGTTGTTTAGACATAATAAGGAGTTTTACTCCTATTTGTATTAGGACTTCTAGAAGAGACAGTTAACTGTCAGATGTAATTAATGGTCTGTTTTAGGAGAAAATAGGTGTCAATCTAAGAAATTTGAATTCTCTTCATGATGGATAAGGGAATCCAAGATTGTAATTGTTAGCCACCTATAAAATTTGTTATAGAAAAAGGTGGCTAAGACTTTTTGAGCCTTTAAGGAACAAATTTTATTACTAAAAACTGTTGGCTCTTGAAGACTCTTGAAGGCCTCCTGCTTCTCTTCTGTCCAAAACTTCACTGCTGTTCCCATTTTACATTCAGAAATCCTGCAGATTTCCAAGACAGATTACTGTTGCAAGCACCTTTTCCCTTTTCT